>JAJOOO010000618.1:0-70261 GCA_029582685.1 Solanum piurae | reverse complement strand
ATCAGTGGTAAAAGAGGATGACCCATGCTAGGCATTTTAACCCCTGGGATGTTGTCCTCATAATTACACAAATTGGGATCGGCCCATGCTAGACATCCTCCCTGAGCTGCCACCCTTCTACACCAATCGGGATCGACCCATGCTAGGTTTTTGCCCCCGGGCTGCCACCCATAATTATACAGATTGCTTCACTTAGCTTCATTAATATTGTTGTTTTAGGGTTCATAACTCTTTTGAGATTGTTCTTTTGATGATCATAACTCGTTTGAGATTGTTGTTTTAGTGGTCATAATCATTGTTGAGATTCGGAGTATGGACCACTAGTAGAAGACAGATCAATATGGACATACAATAATAAAAATAACATGGGAAGCAAATATGATACAAACGTAATACTGAGGAGCTTATATGACTCAGCATCTCAAATTGAAGAACATATCAAGTGAAGACATTTAACATTCAGCCAAGAGATTTGAACTCGATATTCTAGTCAAATACTCACTAACTAATATCAAATACAAGGTGTATGTGAACGTGGAACCAAGGGGGAATGTGGGGAGATTCGACTTAAGGACGGATAAATATTCCAAGTAAGTACATATAAAATGTACAATAGAGAAAGTAGTGATCTTGTGAGGTAACATTATAGTCTAACACAATGGGAGTAATAATCAAAAAAGGGAACATATGAATATGTGAAAAAATGACATATATGATGGAATAGACAAGTGAAGCAAGTTGGCATGATGTGGGCAGATTGTATATCCAACATATAAACATATGTACCATGTGTAATCTAGGATCATTTTGATTTTATATAAGGGGAATACGTGCCAAGGGTACTTTAACGATGAAACAAGTTTAAACCTTGCATGCTAATACTTGGTAGAGTAAGCATGTACATTTAGTAATAAACTCATATTAGAGTACTAACTTTACATCTCTAGGGAGTAGGAACTGCAACTATGGATCAGTCACTACCAAGGGCAGTTAGAAAGCTTACTTTGTAATACAAGTGTTGGACTCATGTCAAAGAAAATAGGAAATTAATAGCCTTACATACCTCAATCCCCAATTTGTATTGCTTACGAAGTGTCAACCTGTCCTTTAACGTCATAGTCTTGATCTACAACAACCAATCATTAAGGCTAATATTAGCAGCTTACCAACCAACTCGGGATATTCCAACTCATCAAAATAGTAGCCAGCCAGCCAACCCATAATCCTTCTATTTGATTGTTTTCTTTCCAAATTATGTTCGTTATAGTTATCTACACGAAACAACCTTCCCATGGAATGGGCAGTGATCTTACAAAAACTTTAATTTAATGGTGCATCACCATAGGTTATAAATCTTCCCCTAACAGCTTTCCACAATCATTATCTAAGTACATCCATGACCTTCCATAAGCAAATCAATACAATAGTAGTCCTTAGCTCTCAAAAATAAGCAAAAGACTTGAATTTATGGTTTTTAATCACCATCCCACAAGTTGCAATAAACAAGTAAGTCAAGAATTCTCAAATAAACTAAAAATTAAGAGGTTGTGGCAGTGCCTTACCTTGTCTATCTAAATCTGTTATTCTCCTTCATTTACTATTTTTGTAACCTTCTCTTAATCTTTAGAAGAGAGTGGCAGAATCTTGGCTGCCAACACATATAGCTATTTTGTCCAATATACTTGAAACAATAGAGGAGAGAAGGTGATCTTGTGGCTGCTTTGGAAGGAACAAGATGAAAAATACTTAGAACCCTAGTGGGAATATTGGGTGGCTGCTTCATCTTGAGAGAGAGAAATATATAAACTTGAGAGCTTAAAATTTAGAGAAGAGAAAAATGAGATATTTGTATCAGATTTTTGGTCTAATAAAAGGTTCTCTTTTGCCACCTTTCTTGTACTTCATTTGCAGCCAACATGTGTCTTTAATTTAGGCCACACATTTAAGTAGGTGATGCACCTACTTTTTCTTTCAAATTATTTCTTGTGGGCTTGGAAATATTGGGCCTTGGCTGTCCATTTTCCCCTCATTCTTCTATTCAACTTGGGCCAGATTAATGCAAGTAGGTAGTAGTGTACTTGGCCTAATAACATGGTCAAAAGAGTCTTAGTATGTGATGCACCTACTTGGTCCTTTGGGCTAGTCAATAAGTCAAAGTAGGTGATGCACCTACTAGTCACCTACTATCTTAAGTGTAGTCAAGAAAGCACCTCAATATTTTATTCCATTTCTAGACCTTAATACCTTTAACTTAACTTAAAACTTATATACACTATGTCACTTTAAACTCTAGACTCAAATACCACCTTATGATCTCAAGTTTAAATACTTTCATCGATTTTGACTTAATCGGGCCACATTAAAATCTACGAACAGTTCACTTTAAATCTATTCTATTGTCACTAGTTGCATAGGAAACCGAGTCCATAATGATACCACAAAGAAATTTATAATTTCCATATAAATAGAACCAGTACACGTAGAATACGAGGTGTTACATCCTCCCCCCCTTATGATCATTCGTCCTCGAATGATAGGGGCACCTGATAGTTCGGTTAATCTTGGAATTTCATATAGATTTTTGCGAGAGTTCCCATTCTAAATAGGATTATCTAAAATCCATAGACTGACTTAAAACATGTTTAGACACATCTAGTATGACATCTTGATAGATATGGTTCATTAACTAATAATATGACAAATTAAACCCCTTTCTTGACCATGTAATTCACTGAAGATACACTAGTAGAAATCATACAAATAAGGACTTTAATATAAACACAAGACATGAATATGATATATGAAATGAACAAATGCTAGTAGGATTTATGATCATATAAGGGGGCTACATGATCTCAGATCCTTAGGTTGATGTTTAGAATAAAAGGGGTAGGATCTCTACCATTTTCTATACCCAAGTACCTTATGTTATATTCTATTCCTTCCACAATACTTCAATCGAGGTTACACCTTTTGAGCTTAGCTTCCGGGCCTTAACAATCAAGATAGTTTCTTCTCCCAAAATTTGTATATGGAACACACATAAAATCATAGGACTAATCTATTGGGGCTCTACTTTCCCTTCTCTTTTATCTTATGACGCTTTTCCAATGTGAGTCTTATAAGAATGCATAGCTGTTAATATAAATTATGCCTCACCTTCGGATAAGGCATTATGCTAAGTTATTTATCTATGGTTGTTATAAAACTTACATATATCCCTAACCTTTTCTGGTCAAAATCTTCACGTCATAATGATACAAGGAAATGATTTCCAACAATGTTCAAAAGTCAAGTCAATAAACACAGAGGGGCAGAGTATACAGATAAATAATGGCATTGGGTATGACACATAGGTAAACTAGCACAAAAGGGAGCTCATAATATACAAGCATTAAGCTATAGAAATATATGGTGTACGTGCGCATAAGGTTCATAGGGTAGCACGTGAGCGAATGAACTATAAGGAATGTAGGAAAATGGACTAGATGAGCACATGATGCATGAGTACTATAGCTATAAAATATATAATACGTAAGCAAGTAGACTATATGAAATATGAACTACGAAACACAAATCACATTGATCTAGTGTGTTATATCGCATGGATTGGTTACCTAACATATCAATAAGTACACATATGAAATATGAGCAAGTGAGCACATGACACATAGCCAGAAAAGCTATAAGGCCTATAATGTTTAAGCAAGTAGGCTACGAGGCATGTAAAATATATAGAAATGGTCATATTAACAATTATCCTGTAGAACCCACACAATATGGACAAGTGACATGAGGAAAGTAACCAGTGCAATAAATAACATGTAGGGAAAAGGTCCTACGAAAACATATAGCAATAAACAAGGGTGCTCCGAAGCGGATAACACCTACATGTCAGCATTCTATGATATTAGGTAACCTGTGAGAAAGTAATCCACAAAGGGAAAATGACATACAAATAGATAAGTTACAGAACATGCAACATGTATAATTATATAACAACCCATCATTGGAATTTATCGATATCCTATAGAACCACTCTACCATGTTTCAAACACACCGTCTTAAGCATTAAGTCACGGGTGGGATAGTTTTGCTCATATTCCTTACTCACCTCAAAACACATACAATTTTTACCCATATACTCTCTTCAATCTCCTAAGAATTCTTATAGGTGTTCTGCTATTGGAAATTGGCTTTCTTCTAGGTCAATATAAATACTACAGTTAAGATAGAAAAAAATCCTCAATATTTCATCTTTTGGAGTAGGAAGTAAAGGTCAACTTTACCTTTATTACTAGTTTGTGTTACATCAGACTCAATGTCTAGTGCCTTTTGAAGGTCATAATAGAAAATAAATAGTGAAGCTTGAACGCACCATAAAATATGAACTCTAATAACATGTAAATGTCAGGTACCTATAAAGTTATATCATGATTCATAAAATCTTAGAGTTAGCCCCTTTGGGCTTAACTAGATAGGTCTGGTCATACTAATAGATCATTATTTTTTAAAATCAAGTGAGGGTGCTCTGACTCTTTTTCCATGCAACATAGCAAATGATAACAACTAGCATATGATCAATATTTCCTCTCCCTTAACTAGACTACGACTGACGACTTACTACAAGAATATATTAAATTAACCCTGTAGTAGCTCTATTCAAATTGATGGAAGTCTATACATGTAAATAATGCTCTACTTCTCTTTTGTAGTAATGATGTACATGATCTAGGTCCATGTATCTTCTATCTAGGTAAACTTTTCTTTTTTTCTTGTTGTTATCCAGACCAAATATCAAGACTTGAATCAATACTATATTGACTTCTCAGTCTAACAAAGGTTCACAAAGTTGATCCAGAGTGCGGCATTATAACTCGTTAGGGTTAAAGAGTTGATACCTTTTTCTTGCCTCATACACTTTACAACCAGTCTTTCATAACCACCTATCTCACTTCTCTATAGCATCCTCATATCACCCCTACTCCTATGTTTAAGGAATTTGACATATCCCATCACTTTCTAACTAGAAGCTCTACGTACATATTTGGCCCGTGTAATTCAAGCTTCATTCTCACATGCTTCCTATATAACAAGTACCATTTAATCAAAACTAGTAGCTTCATGTACTCTAATCCCACTATGTACAACCTGATTAATCACAACTGAGGTCTAACCAATCAATTTTCCTTTTGTTAACCTTACCCTTTAGTCACAAACTAATTTTATATAGCCAACACAGAGATCATAATAGCAACTACCATTCATATATCATTTGCAGCAATTGGCACACTTATCCCTAAGTTTTGTAAACATGAAAATAATACAAATGTTATTACTACTTATTCAGGGTTGTTGGCACATACCATATAAAAGCCAAATAATAAGATACTCGGGATGATATGTGGTGAGAATTTGGGCCTTGTCAGCCAATTTGGGGTATCTCTAGTAACACTATTGCACTGATACATCCACCTATCAGACTGTTCCACTGCCTTCTTCCAACTAAAAGAAACTGATTCAACAACATCAATTTCGAGAACATGTGTAACGCTAAAAATTCTATGTATATCACAGACTAAGAACAAGTGTCCTCTATAAGAATAGATCCTATAAGTATGGAGGAATTATACAACAAAAGAGTTGGTTACATACTCCTAAGAAGATGTACCTGGAAATGCTATAGCTCATATATATAACTAGGTAACCACTCATTTTTTTAGCATATACTATATCTTTCTCAATGGAACCAACGTGATACAACTGGTAAAAATGCAACTTAAAATGCATATAACATAAAAGCCTTTACATACCTTGTAGAGTGGGACGGTCGAATAAAATGAGCTCAATGTAGTCTAAATTTCGATAACTTCAGATCCTTTTCAGTAGATTTCATGTTGGCATCTTAGCTACCGCTAACCTTAACCATCGTAAGCATAATAGGAATAGCATGATCATGTGAAAGTGGAAATTGACTTCTTAACTTCGCTCTATCGCACGATCTGGATTACGAAGGAGGGTAACTTTTGCTAAATGTCCAAGAAGCCCCCTAATTATAAATGTGGCGCGCAACACATTCATAATTAAGGCTCTACTAGACACGGCTTTGTAGACTCCCTAGGACGAACTACTCTGATACCACTTTTGTCATACCCCAACCCAAGGTGAGGCGGACAACTAGCATATGAAAACATGCTTTACAAGTCACCTATGATGAGAAAGTAAACTACTACTATGAAGATATATTTACTAATGAGAAGCTTCATATACAACACATGTTGACTAGCTGAACCGATACATGTGACAAGTGAAACTATGAATTCAGATAATAGCTTTACAATGTCTACAAAGCCTCTACTGGAATCCATGACTGTACAACTATGAAATACGCATAGTAAATACTCGGCAAAGCCCCGAATCAACCTGGAGTTCACCAACAACCGTTGAGTATCATGTGCTTCTATTGGGGAGATCTACTAGTTGAGTACATGTACCTGCATCATGAAATGCACCGTCCCCAAAAAGGACGTCAGTATGAAAGAATGTACTGAATATGTAAGTCATAATACAACCATATGTAAAATGAGGGCTCAAATGAAACCAAATACAACTAGATAAGGATTTGAGACCACCTTTTACTTATACTTGTGGAATCCTATATGTTACATTCTTTTCTTTACTTTTCTGTACTTTATAATCTCTGTAGGGCATGTGATACAAATGACCAGCTGATCAGTGGTAAAAGAGGATGACCCATGCTAGGCATTTTAACCCCTGGGATGTTATCCTCATAATTACACAAATTGGGATCGGCCCATGCTAGGCATCCCCCCTGAGCTGCCACCCTTCTACACCAATCGGGATCGACCCATGCTAGGCTTTTGCCCCCGGGCTGCCACCCATAATTATACAGATTGCTTCACTTAGCTTCGTTAATATTATTGTTTTAGGGTTCATAACTCTTTTGAGATTATTCTTTTGATGATCATAACTCGTTTGAGATTGTTGTTTTAGTGGTCATAATCATTGTTGAGACTTGGAGTATGGACCAGTAGTAGAAGACATTTGAATTTGGACATACGATAATAAAAATGACATGGGAAGAAAATATGACACAAACGTAATACTTAGGAGCTTATATGACTCAGCATCTAAAATTGAAGATCATATCAAGTGAATACATGTAATATTCAGCCAAGAGATTTGAACTCTATATGCTAGTCAAATACTCACTAACTAATATCAAATATAAGGTGTATGTGAATGTGGAACCAAGGGGGAACATGGGCAGATTCAACTTAAGGACGGATACATATTCCAAGTAAGCACATATAAAATGTACAATAGAGCAAGTAGTGATCTTGTGAGGTAACATTATAGTCTAACACAATGGGAGTAATAATAAAAAAAGGGAACATATGAATATGTGAAAAGATGATATATATGATAGAATAGACAAGTGAAGCAAGTTGGCATGATGTGGGCAGATTCTATATCCAACATATAAACATATGTACCATGTGTAATCTAGGATCATTTTGATTTATATAAAGGGAATAAGTGCCAAGGGTACTTTAATGATGAAACAAGTTTAAATTTTGCATGATAATACTTGGTAGACTAAGCACGTATATTTAGTAATAAACTCATATTAGAGTACTCACTTTACATCTCTAGGGAGTAGGAACTGCAACTATGGATGAGTCACTACCAAGGGCACTTCAAAAGCTTACTTTGTAATACAAGTGTTGGATTCATGTCAAAGAAAATAGGAAATCGAATAGCCTTACATACCTCAATCGCCAATTTGTATAGCTTACGAAGTGTCAACCTGTCCTTTAACGTCATAGTCTTCATCTACAACAACTAATCATTAAGGCTAATATTAGCAGCTTATTAACCAACTCGGGATATTCCAACACATCAAAACAGTAGCCAGCCAGCCAACCCATAATCCTTCTATTTGATTGTTTTCTTTCACAAATTATGTTCTTTATAGTTATTTACACGAAACAACCTTCCCATTGAACGGGCAGTGAGCTTACAAAAACTTTAATTTAATGGTGCATCACCATAACTTATAAATATGGCCCCTAACAGCTTTCCATAATCATTCTTTAAGTACATCCATGACCTCCCATAAGCAAATCAATACAATAGTAGTCCTCAGCACTCAAAAATAATCAAAAGACTTGAATTTATGGTATTTAATCACCATCCCACGAGTTGCAATAAACAAGTAAGTCTAGAATTCTCAAATAAACTAAAAATTAAGAAGTTGTGGCAGCGCCTTACCTTGGCTTTCTAAATTGGTTATTCTCCTTCATTTACTATTTTTGTAACCTTCTCTTAATCTTTGGAAGAGAGTGGCAGAATCTTGGCTGCCAACACATATAGCTATTTTGTCCAATATACTTTAAACAATAGAGGAGAGAAGGTGATCTTGTGGCTTCTTTGGAAGGAACACGATGAAAAATACTTAGAACCCTAGTGGGAATATTGGGTGGCTTCTTCATCTTGAGAGAGAGAAATATATGAACTTGAGAACTTAAAATTTAGATAAGAGAAAAATGAGATATTTGTATCAGATTTTTGGTCTAATAAAAGGTCCTCTTTTGCCACCTTTCTTGTACTTCATTAGCAGCCAACATGTGTCTTTAATTTAGGCCACTCATTTAAGTAGGTGATGCACCTACTTTTCCTTTCAAATTATTTCTTGTGGGCTTGGAAATATTGGGCCTTGGCTGTCCATTTTCCCCTCATTCTTCTATTCAACTTGGGCCAGATTAATGCAAGTAGGTAGTAGTGTACTTGTCCAATAACATGGTCAAAAGAGTCTTAGTAGGTGATGCACCTACTTGGTCCTTTGGGTTTGTCAATAAGTCAAAGTAGGTGATGCACCTACTTGTCACCTACTAGCTTAAGTGTAGTCAAGCAAGCACCTCATTATTTTATTCCATTTTTAGACTTTAATACCTTTAACCTAACTTAAAACTTATATACACTATGTCACTTTAAAATCTAGACTCAAATACCACCTTATGATCTCAAGTGTAAATACTTCCATCTATTTCTACTTACTCGAGCAACATTAAAATCTACGGACAGTTCACTTTAAACCTATTCTATTGTCACTAGTTGCATAGGAAACCGAATCCATAACGATACCACGAATAAATTTAGAAGCGTCATATAAATCGAACTAGTACACATCGAATACGGTGTGTTACACTGCGGTAAGTTATCATTTTTCCGAATTCAGTTCAAGCTTATGTCGTGTTTGTTTTTCCCCTCTCATGCTCGTACATTCACTCTATTAATGCCATTTAGCCTACATTATTTTATGATGTAGATACAGGTAACCAGGATCAACATCCAGCGTCTCGTTAATCTAGTTGAGCACTCAAAATCAGTTGATGAGCCTCCTTGCTTTCCGAAGGATCCCTAATTATATTGCTTTAGTACTTTCACTTGTTAGGATTATCAGGGTCTTTTCCTGACATCCCTCATAGTTTATAGGCGTCATACACAGTTAGTTACCTTGTTTGTCATTATCTTGTTATTAGCTTATGTTGAATCTTGAGTTGCCATTTTGGCTAAGTTGAATGTTTATTTTTAAACGTTTAAAGTAATCATTTAAAGAGTTGGGTAAAGGTGCATTGAATCCTGTATTAATGCTTTAAGTCTTCCACTGAGTAGTTGTTCGGTTGGGGCCAATAATGGTTCTCAAGTGCAAGTCCCCCCCTAGGCAACCCTCTTCGAGTTGGGTTAGTATATAATTGCACAATCATAGACACTTGCATCGGAAGTTGCGTCCTTGATTACACAAACATCACTTTTTAACTTTTCTTATACTTATCGTTTATTAAATTAAAATAGTTAATTAATATTTTTGTTTTTTTTTTATTTTTTTTTACATATTTAATTAAAAAAACATCCTACACTACCCCCATTTTCCTAGGCTACCTCACTACCCCCAACCTACCTATCACCTCCATTTTCCTCCACTAACCCAACCCATTCCACACTCAAACTCACACACCTCAAACAACATACCCCTATATACACATACTACCTCCATGTCAAAAAAAAATCAGCAACATACCCACACAAATATACTACCCACACACATATCCTATAGACAATACATCCAGCAACATATGAGAAAAAAAACATACCAACATACCACACTAAAAAAGAGTCGTGAGGGTTCTAATTGAGCTTCAGTTTAAAATTTTGCGGTACTTATTTTCTTAATTTAAGCTATTCAACTTTTCCTTATCTCTTTAATCTATTTACGGAATTTGACATAATTTTATGATAAGTTTTCTTATACTTTGTTTTTCTCATAATTTGATTGAAATGAAATATTTGCTGGTGGTTATATCTATGTTCAATGAAAGAAGGTATATTTTATCGGTGATATTTTTTAATTTTTTAATATTTATTCGTTAGGTGTGATCTATTAAAATTGAACGGATCATGACATTTTTTTGTCGTTATTTAGATAGTAATGATAAAGTAGGGATTGTTAGGCTAAAATAAATAAATAAAATTTTGTCTTTTTATTTTATCAAACAAAAAAGGAGATTTATTTTTAACAATTCATTATTGTTTTGTTGGGTTATAAAGTGTACACTAAATTTTGACGTCAACTTTAAGAATTGCAAAAATATAAAAAACATGAAAATGATCCAAAATTTTATTCTAGAAGTTTAGTATTTTTATTTATTTGTTTTTTTATTAATAAATATTTTCTTTTAATGTTATATAAAACACGTAAGCGCGTTAAAAATATTTGTTTCAATTGAGAATGTGACTACACATTTTTTTTTGAGACATCAAAATAAATTCAAGTATGCGGCGACGCACCATATCAACTAATATAATTAACTTTTATTAATTTAAAGTAGAGACTTATAAAAAAATAGGGTTATTAAGTGTAATGGAAAGAAGACACTTATGTCTCTAGTCATCTAGACCAAGAATACGGTTACGTATCTAGGTCGAGACCAAATAAAAGTTCAACAAATAAAAAAAATGTGAGAAAATCATAGCTTACAAAAATATATCCAAAAGATAGTTAAAATAAGTATAAGTTAATAAAAGTGAACGTGCTAGAACCACGTGACTCGAGGGATGCCTCATACCTTTCCCTTAGTCAACATAATTCATTACCCAAATTTCTAGTACGTAGACCAAATAAAGAGTCATTTCCTTTTGATTAGTGATTAAACAAAAAGGTGACTTCGAACACCACAACTCAATTCCAAGTGGCGAATCTGAAAAAAATAAAATAATCCCTATTCAATACCATCACTTAAATTGGAAAAACCCTTTCCGCCGGTCGGAAAGGGGATGTGACACGGGGAGCTTTCATCTAAAGAGATTGCTTCTGGAAACCCAATCTCTACTGCATGAGAGATTCCATCTCACTATCAATATCCCACATCATATGATTCATCACTTGAAAGCATGGGGATTACATGGGTTCATGGGGGATTCATCATAAAAGCATTGCAATTCATAAATTCATGCATAGAAGATCATAATTTAATCATATAAATCAATAATTAAAAGAACCCATGACAATCGAAGAAAACCCTAACTCAATTGGGGAACTCTACCTTTTGAAATAGAGGAATTTGGGAACTCCATGGATGAAAGGAATCCATGGATAAAAACTATCATACCATGAATCCAAATGCTAGCCTTCAATGGATGAATTGGAACCTTAGCTTGAAACCCTAGGTCAATCCTTCATCTTCTTCTTCAAGTTTCTCTAGAGAGACCTATTTGAGAGAATGATCTCTATTGGGAAATTTTAGGGTAAAAAGACTAATATAGGGATCCTAAACATAGGCAAAACGACATAGTATCGAATTTAATTTATTAGGAAAAGACCCAACCGCCCCAAAAAAAGAACTGCCAACTACCACCGACGGACCAAGTCAAGGGACCGTGGTCTGAACCATGGCCCATCATGGTGGATCGTCGATTGGTGTCAAAAATATGAATTTTGGCCATCAAACCACTAACCCTGACCACAGATCGTGGTCTGACCTATGGTCCGTAGGCTTGGTTTTGATCTTGGACATCCAAAACTTTGGCAGGGTGGCCAACCCATGGACCCACCTATGGTCTGTGGTTCACCTTCGTGGCTGGCACCAGTAGCTTCCTAAAATTTTGTGTATTTCCCTTTTTTTTATTTAGGGTGTTACATATGGTTACTTCAAGATGTATCTCACATGTGTTCCAAAACGTTGTTCACTTCCATTGATCAAGGTTTTATGACCTATGGTTTCTAACTCTCAAAATACATGTTCTAGTTTGATAATTGCATACTTATAAAAATGTCATTTTTAGCAAGATTTCATATTTTTATGCATGTATATCATACATAGTGAATATTTGTAGTAACACATACTCTTTCCTACACTTCTCCAAATGTAGGGTCCGACAGTCAAGGTGCTCCGTTTCATGGCTAGAGGTTTATTCTCGAGATGTCTAGCTTAGTGAGTCCTCATTCTTCGAGGGTCAATTTTCATTGTTTCAATTTATTTCTTCTATTTTAGTTTTTGACATGATTAACGGTCTAGGAACAACTTCATTCGATTGTATTAGATGGCTATTGAGACAAGTGTTTTAGACTTACGCTTTTCTTCTATGAAACTATTGGACATTGAATGTTCTTTTACTTATTTTATTCTAATTTTTATGTGATGAATGCTAAGTGGCTTATATGGGGTCTTTTGGGGTCCTATACGCCATCTTACATCTATGGTGTACCCTTGGATCATGACAATATGACCTTTGATCCCTAAACTAATGGGCAAGCAGAGCGTACGATCCTAACATTGGAAGAAATATTGAGATCTTGAGAAGAAGAGATCTTGAGTTTTGTGCTCATGATTTGGTTTACTTGAAAATTTCACCCATGAACGGTGTAATGAGGTTTGGTAAGAAAGGGAAGCTTAGTCCCCGTTATGTAAGCCCATATCAAATTTTGAGACGTGTTGGTAAGGTTCCTTTTGTACTAGATTTGCCTAAAAAGTTGGTATCGGTGAATCCAGTTTTCTATGTCACTATGTTGAAGAAATGTGTTAGTGATCTGACTTCCATAGTTCCCTTGGAAGGATCGGGAGTTAAGGAGAATCTTTCTTATGAAGAAGGTCTGATTGAGATTTTAGACATGAAAGTCTAGAAGTTCAGAAACAAAGAAGTTTATTCCATGAAAGTGTTGTGGAGGAATAAGTTAGTTGAGGGTGCTACTTGGGAGGCCGAGGCTGATACGACATCCCGATATCCTAATTGTTTTCCTTCTACTCGTAATCTAGCTTGAGCTAATGAGTTCCTCATGGTTAATCCTTTTTTTTGAGTCATGTGTCTTAGCGATTCCCATGATTTCTTCAATTATGCATGTTCATGAAAAAAGTTTTAAATTTTGAGAAAATTAGTTTTTTGATTGATGTCTACATGTTTAAGTGCTTTGAGTATGAGTTGCATATAGACTTCATGATATGATGATTTGAACACGCTTTAGCTTGGAGTTGATGTTTCCTCCTCGGATATGTGCATTTATGAAATTGCATTCTTGTTGGGCAGCTAGGTTTAGTTCCTATCTTCCTTATCATGTTTTTATTTCGTCCTAGCTTGGAGTCGATATTTCCTTCTTGGTTATATGAATTTAGATGAAGTTGCATTGATGATTGGGTTGTTAGTTTCTCTCCTACTCTTTTCGTACTAGCTTTAATCTCATTCGAGGACGAATGATCCCAAGAGGTAGTGTCAAAACCAATGGGTACCCTCTAGTTTTAACATGGCGTATAAGACCCCGATGGACCCCATACAAGAAACTTTGCATTCATAACATAATAAATAGAACAATAGAAGTAAAATAATAGTCCACGTCCAATAGTTTTTATAAACGAAAAGCGAAAGTCTAAAACACTTATCTCAATAGCCATCTAATACAATAGAATAAAATTTGACCTAGCCCATACATTATGTTCAAAAGTGAAATACAAGAAAGAAACTAAATAATTGAAATCCTTCCTCAAACCATGAGGACTCACCAAGTTCAGGAATCTCGAAATCAACCACTAGCCACGAAACTGAGGACCCTGATTGTCGGACCCTACATTTGGGTAAATGTAGGAAAGAGTACGCATTAGTACAAAACAATGTACCAAGTACGATACTCATTGATAATACATTTAAATCATTCTAAAAGAGAACATTTCATAACATGCAATTGACCAAGCTAAAACATGATATAAAAGGGTTAGAAAACATAATTCTTAACACATGGTCAATGCAAGCTAACATTCTTTAAAGCCTTTGAACACATATGAGATACTTCTTAAAGTAACCTTAGTTCATTATTAGTGTGGGGAATTAGCCTTAACTAATATAGAGACCATGTGAGTTATAACATGATACCCCGGTGTCTCACAACTAGACTGATGGCCTAAGGACTGGGTCGACATGAGGTTCAGCTCGAGAGGGTGAGCCCTAGTCCCATATCGTAACACTCAGCTTAAAAAAGTGAGTTGGGTAAGGCGTAGGCTGGTCATCATGCGGCAAAAGGGTGTCTGAGGGGACGTGGTAAGTTGCCCGAGAGGGAACTTATTTCCATGTAAGGCTTAGCGTAGTTGCTATTATCTTGCAAATTTCCTATCGAAAGCATGTACCTAACTATTTATCTCAACTTGTATTGCGGTCACACCCCAAAAACTCATCCCCATACTTGATTTCTTTGTTATTTTTGTTGTTTTTGCTATACTTATGACAAAACTCCCAAATTGTTATTTGACACTTTTGTGTCCCCCCTTTTAATTTATAATGTTTTTAATCGTTAGTATCTTTAGCTACGACTAGTTAGAACTAGATTTTATTTTTCTATTATTTTTCAAAACCACTCCCTTGTGACACAACCCCAACCCTTGGTTGGGTTACTATACTATTGCATGATTCATAGACACTCATACTGGAAGTTGTGTCGTTGATTATACAATCGAAACATTAAAATGGCGCCGCTGCCGGGGAGTGGTGTTACTTGAGAATTTTTAGATTAGTAGAATTTTTGTTCTTCTTAGTTTTAGTCTACTTACCTACTTTTTAGTTCTGTTTGTTTGTTGTGTAAATATTTCAGGAAGCATGAGTGTTAATGGTAGCAACGGTAGCCAGGTAGGCCATCAAAATGACATCGGAAATCTCAACGATGTCCAAGAGCCCAACATCAACGGCCCCCATCTCATGGGAGGTGTTGGAGCTATCCGTTTACCCCCAGCTAAGGGAAATGCAGTGTTCCACAAAACGAGCATCATGTTGCAACTCATGCAACTAAAGGGACTTTTCAGTGGATTGGCTCATGAGGATCCCCATGAACATCTTCAAAACTTCGTAGACGTTTGTGGGCCATTCTCTTTCAAGAACATCTCTCAAGAGTCAGTCAGGCTGCGATTATTCCTATTTTTTTTGATGGGGGAAGCTTGCAAGTGGTTAGCTGAAATACCACAGAATTCAATCACTTCATGGTAGGATCATGGTAGGAGCTGGTCACCGCATTTAATGTGCAATTTTTCCCTCCCTCAAACATGATTACTATTCGGGATAGCATCAGAAGTTTCAAGCGTCTGAATGGAGAGCCTCTGCATGAAACTTGGCTTCGATTTAAAAAATTGGTGCTACAATGCCCAATCCATGGTCTTCATGATAATGTGCTCCTTCAATACTTCTACCGAAGTCTAGACTCGGTAAATAAGGGTGTCGCTGACCAACACTCACCCGGAGGTTTAATGCAGCAGCCATATGCGGTAGCAGCCCAACTTTTAGATGGCATGACAACCATCAATAAAGTGTGGTACACTCGTGAGGACCAGGTCTCCCCTGTCACCTTCCAGCTATCTAAGGAGAAGATTGAAAAGGATAATGAGAGAGACCAAAACATGGATAAGATTATGACACAATTTGATATTTTATCTAAGAATGTCATGGGGGCTGGTACTCGGGGTGTCAATATTGTGGGGGTTGGGGCACAAATCCTGAAGAGATAAAGTTTGAAGCTCTATATAGCGAGGAGGTAATTTTTCTAGCAAACCAAGGCGGTGGTTATCGTTCCAACTACCCGAGGCAGGGTGGTAACAAAGGTTGGGCTAGAGATGAAGAATGGAAAGATCGAGATTGTGAATTGAGGGATCGAAATCCAAATTCAAAGGATGGGGAGAAGGATAGATATGTGCCTCCCCACGAGCGGCAAAAACACAAGGATTCGGAAGGTGGTAGGTCCGAGGATATGCTCTTGCCTATTCTAAACAAAGTTGAAGGGTTAGACAAAATGCTAAAAGGCATGAAAGAAGATGTGTCTACCCTTAACCAGACCGTCACCTCTCATTCAGTTTCAATCAAGCAGTTAGAGACCCAAATGGGTCATATCTCATCTCATCTTAATCCAAGAGAGCAAGGGGGTTTGCCTAGTGATACTATGCCTAACCCCAAGAGTGAGGTTTGAAGGTTGACGTGTGTCGTGCCACGACGTTAACTAAGGCTCTATTTGGGAGGCAACCCAAAACCCCTTACTTGCTTTTGTTAGCTTGATAAAATAATAGTGTGTTATTTGTACAAATTGAGTGAGGAAAGTGCTTGAAGAGATGTATGGAGGTGAGCAACATTTCCGCTTGGCGGATCGCTGACAAGTTAGGCATAACCGATCATTTCCACCATTTGATTCAATACATCTTAAAGGTTGGGTCTGTAAAACTCGGCCGAGAATGAATTTCATCGGTGCATCGCCAACCCAGTTGGCGATCTCGATGAACATCGCCAATGCAATGCCCACCTGAATTGCAAACTCTGCTATATTTGGCGAGAAAATTGGATATTCAACGCTTCGTTGGGTGATTGGGATAGAGTGATTAACATCACCGAATGAGAAAAAATTGAACGATCACAACTTTCTTTCACTTTGTCCCTTTGACAAACTCACACTCACACTCTAGTTTTTATATTTCATCCACTTTTAAGAGTATTTTAAGTATCAAATTGTTCTCATATTTGGATCGCATTGCTACATAGCACGTCAGTAGTATGTGTTTGGCATCAAAGGTTGGTAGTCCGAACCCCGCGTTTACTTTATTCAAATTGTACTCATTTGCATAATGTTAAAATGATTGAAAAACGTTGTTGAGTCTCTGAGTTGATGGGATTTTATGTGTTACCAATTACGATTTAATACTTACTGAGTAACTGGTAGAATCCCACTAGATCGTGCTTTGATTTGAAATTGTGTCGATATGGGTGTGTAAAAATTGCTATGGGTCTTCGATGAATTTGTGCCTTAGGTGCTTAAACTGTGTTTTTGAGGGGTTGCGGGGCAAATTTCAAAAGTTGGGTCTAAAGTAGGCACGATAGGTGATTTGGCGAGCTGGGATGAGCTCACTGAACCACTCTGTGGTTCACCTAAGTACCCCATATCGCCTTTACTATCATGCTTTATTTATTGTGCCTGCTGTAACTTTCGGGGAGAAGCACATTATCACCAAGTGCACTTAGCGACTCACCGAATGAAACCTTAATCGCTCTTTGTCTGCACCCCTAACTCCTTCTACACTATGACCTTCGGCGGATTGTCGGTGGCTCACCGAGTGTGTTCGGCGGCATGCCAAATGGATTATCTCATCTTTCTACAGATAAAAATCTTTGTTTTTGTTGTCAAATATGTTCTAACATTATCTCAAAGTGGTTTGCAGAAATGGCTAGACCAAAATATGCAATAAGGAACATGCCACCTCGACATGTAAGAGAACGAGATTTTAAAAGAGATGAAAAGATAGCAGAACTAGCCAAAAGGAAAAGAGAGTAAGAAAGCAAGTGCCAGTAGGAGGATCCACATTGACCCCACTATTTTTTCAAGGAAACGTAGATTGTACACGGCTATAGACTCTTTTTTGGTGGGCCATGAAATGGACATAATGGTTGCGGCTAACATCACTGCAAAAGGTAGGGTAAATGAACACAATGCGACCCATAATGATACTCCGAGGACCATTGTAAAATTCCAGGCTAATGCATCGGGCAACGAAGCCCCGACAGATGTAACAAGCGTGTAGACAAGATTCCCTCTTTACCTCCCTCTCTATCTTTCTTTATTTTTAGTGTTGCATATTCATCATTTGCATTTGAGGACAAACACATTTAATTGGGCTGGGGTGAGGCACAACTTGTTTGCTTGTTATGAATATTTGTGTTTTTGTGTATATTTGGGTTATCTGTTTTTTTTAATTGTGTTATATATTGCCTTTTGTGGATGTTTGAGCTCATGGCTCCTCTTTTTGATTTTTATTGATGCAAATATTGAACTTTCATAAGTTTTTTTATTTTTTGTCGCCACCATTTGTGTTGAAAATGGTTGTTCTTTTGCAAAATTTAAGTCTCGGTTCTTATCAATACTGATGACTTGAATAGTGCTATCAATAGAACGAACATGAATGTGCGCCTACGATGAGACCAAATGAAGTTGCATAGACAATATGTGAACTCTTTGCATCTTGTTGCGATTAGCCATTTATCGAATTGATTCTCTTGTAATGACCGTTGCACACTAGCGAAAGTGTGTAGTCTTGTTTGACCTAATTGTCGATGCCTTGTGTGATTTGCTTACTTTGAACTATGCATGAATAAACCTAGAATTTTCCCCGTTAGTCTATTGATTTAGAAAGGTGTACTCTTGAGATGATCTTAGGCAACTTTAAAGAGTGTGAGCCAAATTTGGCATATACCTCTTTTGTGGCCTACCCGTGAGCGTGTGAAACTCTTTTGAATACCCCTTGAGATTTACCTTTCTTTAGAAGAAACTTGATGAACCCTAGACCTTACTTGACCCACTTTTTATAATCCTCTTGATTTGTGGTTAAGTGAATAACCAACTTAGGCCAAAAGCCTAAGTTGGGGGTCTGGTAAAAAGGAAGAGGAGAAGTCAAGAAATGTAAGAAAAAGTCTCTCTAAACCATGGTATTGCAAAACAAAATGTAAACCCTTTTGAAAAAAAGTTTATATATATATAATTTTTGAATAAAGGTGCAAAAGTAGTTGGGTTTCCAAGCAATACATGGAGAGTGAATGAACGGATGAATTAGAAGCACTGGAAGAAAAAGTGACAAGGTTAAGGAAAAGGACGTTTTGAGAACACCACATCTCATGAGGATGAAGAAGTCACTGAACCTAAATGACCACACCTATGCACTTAGCCCCATTACAAGCTTTGAAAAGACCATTTTGATCTTGAGTAAGCCGAACCGAAAGTCGATTGGAAAATAAGGGCAAACCTATGGGTGAAATCATGCATTGTGGTCCTCTTTTTTTTAGTGTGAGCGTTGCATCTGATTCCTGATCTTAAATTGATTAGCCTTTGTGTGTTAATATGGAATCATTCTTTGTGTGAGGGCATTTAGATACTTTCGTTGAGCTTGAACTTACATTAGTAGAAAGTATTGTGAGCATGAGAATCTTTGGTAATGGTGTGTCACAACATGTATCTTTGAGTACACAATTATATCTTAGCATAAGTAGTTTGAAGTCTTGTTGTGTACATTCATGATTGAGTCCTGTGTAGCATTGTTTGAGACACCCTTTTTGAACAGCTGACTTGAGTTTGCTTGAGGACAAACAAAAGTTTAAGTTAGGGGTGTTGATGAGTCCACAAATTGGACTCATTTGAGGCTATATTTTAATAGAAATTGTGTCCTCAAATGCTTATAATATCTCAATATCTGATGAAAACCTTTAAGTTTCAGGTATTTGAAGTTTGAAGGAATGCATGGACACTACTTCGCAAAAAGGAATGAAAGGCTTAAAAGAACAAGAAAATGAAGGCCTGAGGATCACCGAGTTCACTTGGAGAAGCGAGACAAAATGGGCGGGCACGGGCGGTCTGGTGTCCGGCCGATTGGTCAGACGACGACTACTTCACTTATTATTTTAGTATTAGCCGCCTATCCCGGGGAAAAGCGGCACTCGACATCTATTAAACAAGACCAAGAACAAAGCCATACCATGCCCTCGGGAGAAAGTAGTGATGATTGTCTCACTTCGCCTTCTATTCTAGTGTGCGGATCCCTGAAGGAAAGGATCAAGTCGGGGAAAAAAGGGAGCAATCGGCGTATCACCGAGAAGGTCCGCGAAGCAGTACTATATAGCCCAATGACCCATAGAACGATGATGCCGAAGGATGGTGCAAGACGGAGATGAACTACACCAAAGGGTGAATCGCCGAATTGATCGGCAATTCCAACTAATGTCGCCGAGTGATCCGCTGCAGCACAGATTTTTGAAAACTATAAACACTCGTTGAGAGTTATAACTTAGTATCAGATTTTAGTATCATTTTTTATTTTCAATAATTTTAGAATCACATTTTTAGTATCAGCTTTTGAACAATATAATTTTAGTACTTTTATTTTACTCTCAAGTTTGTAAGGGTTTGAAGATTTGAAGAACAAAAGGGTTACATCTCTTCCAATTTTGAAGTGGGTCTCTTGGATTCTTCTTTCTTTGATTAAATCAAGACTTATTTCTCTATACCCATTTGAGTTCAACATCATTGAAGGTATAAATTTCTATCTTTTGATGTGTGGCTAAAACACCCCAATTTTGGGGTGTGATTCAGCAGATATGTGTTGATGTTATTGTTGGGTCTTGCTTGCTGATAGGTTAGATGTATTTTAATGGTGATTTCACCTAGTTGTTGTGGTTAAATTTAATTGGTTTGTAGTTGCAAATACAAAGCCACCCATGTGTTTTCGGCTTGCCCGAGAGGGAGGTTGCGAAACCAAGACCACTAGATTGATGGTCTAAAGAGTGGGTCGACATGAGGTTCAACCCGAGAGGGTGAGCCCTAGTCCCATATCCTAACACTAAGCTCAAGAGAGAGAGTGGGGTAAGGCGTAGGCTGGTCTTCATGCGGCAAATGGGTGTCCGAGAGGAACGCATTTGAAACGGGGTAAGTTGCCCGAGAGGAAACTTATTTCCATCTAAAGCTTTCCCTTGTCACTATTATCTTGCAAATTTCCGATCGAAAGCATGTACTCAACTATTTATCTCAACTGGTATTGTGGTCACACCCCAAGAACTCGTCCCCATACTTGATTTCTCTATTATTTTTGTTGTTTTTGCTATACTTGTGACAAAACCCCCAAATTGTTATTTGACACTTTTGTGTCCCCCCTTTAATTTACAATGTTCTTAATCGTTAATGTCTTTAGCTACGATTAGTTAGAACTAAATTTTATTTTTCTATTAATTCTCAAAACCACTCCCTTCGGACACGACCCCAACCCTTGGTTGGGTTACTATACTATTGTATGATTTGTAGATACTCGTACTGGAATTTGTGTCTTCGATTACGCATTCGAAACATCAGTTATGTACTGATTAACGACCGTTGATGCTTACAATTGGATGAAGTGTCGTTGAAACATTATTAATCACACATCTAGAAGAACATCAAACCTTATACACACATATGGTGTCACAAAAGACAAGTTAGCATGGGATCAAATAAAGTATAAACATCAAGTTGGAAAACTTCTAACATACCGATAACCACATTGGTTGAACCCTCTAGTTCACCACGAGTCTGAAGTATATAGAATATGTTTTGCTTAGGAGCATTGGAATCCAAACCACTTGGAGGAACTTGCTTTCCCTCTCTTCCTTTTGCCGCAAGATTTGGGCAATATAAAGACCTAGAAAATGATAGGTTAAACTAGAGCCTAAACGTGGGGGTTAACATCGAGGGTTAAGGGAAAGGACCAATGTTTTGGTGAAAGCCATGGCTAGTAGGCCAAGGTTGCCTAAAATTTGCCTAGCCACTGCCTAGCATGACCACGAGGGTCTTCAAGACCCATGGTGGCCACCACGAGTCATGGTGCCACCCGTGGTTGCTAGGCAGTGTGCCCTAGTTTTGTGCCAAGTTAGGGCCCTTCACGAGCCACTTCACAGCTCGCGGTCATGACCACGGGCCATGGGAAGGCTCGTGGGATTGCTTTATCTTGGTAGGGATGGTGTAAAGTTGGTGCTACTGGTCAAGGGACCACGGGAACCACCATGGGCCGTGGTGCCCTTGACGAGGCGTGAAGTTGGGCGTGGAAGTGACTTGGTGTCAAGGCTCCAAGGCCTTGCATCCATGAGTCTAACCCTAGACCACTACCTCCACCACGACTCGTGGTCTTCACCACGGATCGTGGGTGGTCCCATGGTCATGCCTTGACCTCATGAAGACTTGGCAAGTGAAATGGATCTACTGCCTAGAGGACCACGGGCGCAATGTGGTCCCCTTTCATGGACCGTCCAAGTGGCCGTGGTGCCTGGACGGGGCTGTCAAGTGAGGGTGGTTTTGGTAAATTCGTGTTAAGTTGTAATGATATGGGGTCGTTTTAAATAGTTTTATATCATACATATATATAGTTTTAAGTCTTTTAACACCTATTTTACTCATTTATTCAAAACACGCAAAATCAAACCCCCAAAGTTCTTTTTCTCTCAATATGTCTCTCTCTAGAAGAAGAAGAAGAAGAAGAAGAAGAGAGAGCTAGGGTTGTGGATTCTAGGTGTTTCTTGATCAAATTTCTTGGGGATTCACAAGAAAGGTATGGTGATCCTTCATCTAGGGGTAGCTTTCACCCCTAAATTCCATTCAAAGTTAATTTTCAAAGGTTTCAAGTTTATGAAAAACGTAGGGTTTTACTCAATCTCATGGGTTCCTTCACCAAACGATTTTTAATGGCTATAAATGACAAATTGTGATTTTATTAGTGTTTAATTGATGATTTATGAGGAAAATACTCTATGAACCCATGAATTCTCTCAATTCCTAAATTGTGCCTTTATGAAGTGGGTTCGATGATTATGAAAGCTTGTGAATGGAATTTGTCTAAATTGCTTTTTGTTGTTGAATTGTATCATTATCCAAGCCTTAATTATAGTAAATTATTGGTGTGTTGGTGATTTGAGATTCATGGCCTTAAAGGATATGGTATGAGCAATTGGAGTATTATCATGATATCTTGTTAATGAATATGAATTCAATGAAGTTAATGGGATCATGTGGTGAATGTAAATATGTTATTATTGGCAAGCTAATACTCAATTTGACAATAATGAATTTGATGATAGAATGTGAAGGGTTTCTATAATGTGAAGCTATATCTTGAATTGGTAGGCTTAAGGCATCCTTTTCTTGTATTGATGAATGTGACCTTGAATGTAATATCATGTCTTGAATTGGTAGGCTTATGCATCATCTGCTTGTATAATGAATTTGTCTTGACTTGATGAATATGAATCGATAGGCCAGTGTCATTCCTTTCATAAATGAATGATGAAGTATTCTAGGCTATGTCTTGAACCGGTAGACCTAGTGTTGGTAGCCCTTCATGATGAGTCTAGAAACTAATGTGATGATAAACCTTGAATCGGTATACCTAGTGTTGGTATCCCTTTCATGTGTGAAATGATAAACCTTGTATCGGTTGGACCAATGTTGATGGAACTCTTCTTGGAAAGTCAATAAGCTATCCTTAATGTACCTTGAATAAGTAGACCTAATTTTGGTGGCCCTTTCTTGTGTAATGTACTTGGGTTGGTAGACATAATGTTGGTAGCCCTCTCAAGTACAATGATATTAATGAAAATGAAATACTCTATGGGAATAGAGGCTAAGCATCGAGTGGATTTGGTAAGATGGAAACTCTCCCAATGTTAGGCTAGGGTTCCGATGAACATCTTCGTATCCCGTAAATATGTTCCCACATAGGATATTAGCTAGTTGTTTGGACCTACGCTAAAATGTTACCGATCCTACATTAGGCAAGTAGACCACCTCTTTACGGTGTGGGGCCATACGACACCGTATTCCATGGTTTGTTCTCATGTTATATGTCGGTTAATGCCTATTCCCATCATGTGAGAAGTGCATTATGGTTTCTTGAGAAGTTCTATGAAGTGTGGGTGGTAGTGTGGGATGATACCCATGCATTGCACGAGTAGGCTTTGATGAGGCTATAGTGAGTTCTCTAATGTCTTAATGACTAATTAATGAAAGTGCTCTTAATGAAGCTAATGATTAATGTTGACTTAAATGTCTAAAGTAATAATGCATGCTATACTTGGGTTGTATTATGAGTTATTTTCCCTTGTCATGACTTATGAAATGTATGTGTTCCTTATGCATGAGTATTGCTTGAAGTTAAGTATGAAATGGTAAGTTCATCTAAGGTGACCTCAAAGTGGCACTTAGTAGGGTTAGTAGTATGGGATGCTATCCTTTCATTGCACAAATGTAGCTTAGGCTTACTTAAGATGAATATTCAAATGTGATGATTATGACTTGTATGATGATTATACTTGTACATTATGTCTCTTATACTATTGTACTTGATATTTCTAAAAACTGGCATAATGCATGGTTTCCAACCAAAATGTCCGTTTAAAAGCATATTTGCATGGTCATCATACTTAGTACATTTTTGTGTGCTAACCCATATTTCTCTTATTTTACTACAAGTGTAGGTTCCGGCAACTGAGTTACTTTCCCTCTAGTTCAAATGCTTGGATTGAGTTCTTCCAAGGCGATTTGTATGTCCTCATACATTCGAGGACACATGTTTTAGATGTTTCTTTTCTTTCATGTAATAGACCTTTGTTAGTCTTTCGATTGTAAAGGGTCGTGTCTCTACTTTAGTTTTAAAGACATTGTTTAGATGGCCATGCGAGACTATAAACATCCGTTGTGTTTCAAGTGTTTTTAAATGAAGTTTAATTGTGTTTCGCACTATTTCTATGTATCAAATAATATGAATGCTAATAGGCTTGTACGAGACCCCTTCGGGGTCAAGTACGCCATATAACTTCTAGGGAATAGACTCGGGTCGTTACAGGTAATCCTTCATCTTATGGCCACTTTTACCACAACTAAAGCAACCATCCGTGCAGGCTAGGCACTTACCCTCATGCATCTTTCCACACTTAACACAAGTTGACATTGGCAATGAAGATCCACTACCATTCCCTCCTTGAGTCTTAGGGTTAGACACCATATTTTTGTTGAGATTAGGAGGAGCGTTGGAGGAATCTTTACCGGAATATTTTTGTCATAATCTAGGACGACCATGTTCATCGGACCTTGCATGAGAGAAATTCCAATCATAGGTTTTATCTCTCTATGTCTCCGTAGAAATTTCCTTAAGTTTTTTCTCTTCAATATGTTGTGCATGAACCATGAGATAGGAGATGTCCATGTCATTAATGAGCATGGCGGTTCGGCACTCTTTAACCACAATTTCGGACACACCCTAAATGAACCTGCCCATCCTTGCCCTAGAATCGACAACAATTGTTTGAGCATATCTAGATAGTTTTGTGAACTTTAGAATATATTACCTCATACTCATACTGCCCCGAAGGTTAATGAACTCAAACATCTTTGCTCCCTTCATCTCAAGTGGAAAGAACCTATCAAGAAAATTAACTTTAAACTTCTTCCAATCAATAGGACCCACATCTTCTGGTCTCCCTTCTTTCCAATTATTGAACCATGTTTGAGAAAATCCATTGAATTGATAAGCGACCAACTCCGCCTTTTCCAGCGGCTTCAGTCCCATAATCATCAAGACCTTATAAACCTCATAAATGAACTCTAGAGGATCTTCCATAACCTTAGAACCACAAAACTCCAGTGGATTCATCCTATTGAAGTTCCTCACTCTAGATGTCGTCGTACTCACATTCGGGCTTACAAGAACCACAACGTCCCTAATGGCTTCAGCCGTCATGTCTTGAGCCAATACTTTAAAAGCAGCCCTAAACTCCGCATCAGATACTTGCTCGACCAAAGGATCGAAAGGAACATGAGGATCTTGGGGAGAAGCTTCTTGTTCCGCATTCTCCCTCACATTCCCGATAGCATAAGCTCTTTGAGTAGCCATATGATATAGAGCATCGGATAAGGTTAGGAGAGAGACCTTATAGATTTAAACTCTATCACACGATTTAAGAGTAATGAAAGAAGTGGAGTTTCCTAAACATATTGTAGCCTCTCTTTCATAAATATGGAGAGCTTCACACTCATGAACAATACTCTACTTGAATTGGCTGATGAGACATCCTAGGACCATTCTAAACCTTTTGCTCGGATTACCAAGTTGTCACGACCCAGGGGTACCCCCTAGATGTAACATGGCGTATAAGACCCCGAAGGACCCATAGAAGCCTCTTAGCATTCATAACATAAGAAATAGAACAATAGAAGTAAACCTATAGTCCAAGTCCAATAATTTTTATAAACGAAAAGCGGAAGTCTAAAACACTTGTCTCAATAGACATCTAAGACAATATAATGAAATTGGACCTCGCCATACATAATGTTTAAAAGATAAGTACAAGATATAAACTAAACAATGAAAATCCATCCTCGAACCATGAGGACTCCCCAAGCAAGGGAATCTTGAAATCAACCACTAGCCACGAAACTGAGGACCCTGACTGTCGGACCCTATATTTGGGGAAATATAGGCAAGAGTATGTATTAGTAAAAAACATTCTATCAAGTATAATAGCCATGCATAAAATATTTAAATCATGCTAAAAGAGAAAATTTCATAAAATGCAATTGACCAAGCTAACAGATGATATAAAAGAGTTAAAAACATAATTTTTAAAACTGTGGCAATGCAATCTAACATTCTTTAAAGCCTTTGCACACATATGAGATATTTCTTTAAGTAACCTTAGTTCACTATTAATGTAGGGAATCAGCCGGAATCGACACAGAGACCATGTGAGCTATAACATGATACCTCAATGTCTCCTACATCGAAAAGGGTTGTCCTTCTTGCCAAGGTAAGTACCATCAACATCTATCTTAAAATGATCAACTAGCTAATCATACTATGGGGGCACATAGTTAAGGGATAAATATATATCTACTATACACCTGGCCTCTACAAACGAGAGAGATTCCATCTCAAGAGATTGCTTCTCGAAACTCGAACTGTACTAATGGGAGAGCTTCCATCACAATACCCTCTCAGTGCTAAGCATAAATTCCACGGAATAGTTATTCCTTACTTATTCTCATTATCTATGAAAGGAAATGTCATCTTGTCAGTCAAATATAAGTTTCATTAGGATATATTCTTATCATTGATTCATTTAGGTGAGAAAACCTTTCAACCTTAGAATCCTTACTTATGTGAGAAAATTTTTCACATTCATGCTTTCATGTGTTTATGAGAAAATCCCTAACACAACATTAAAGTCATTATTGATACTTTACTTTCAAAGCTTCCTTAAACATTTTCATAGCTTTCATAAGAATATACATAGTTCCATAATTTTCCTTTCAAGGCTCAAAACCCAGTTTCAATCTTCAACATTTAGAAAACATGGGTTAGCTATGGATTTCAACATAAAATCATGTAGATCTATCAATACATGCTTAATTTCATATAACTCATCCTTCATACTCAAAATCCCACAATATATATTCATAACTTGAAAACATGGGGATAACATGGGTTCAAACGTGAAAACATCATAAAATTATAGTATTTCATTAATTCATGCACAGAAGATCATAATTCAATCATTTAAATCAATAATAAAAAGAAACCATAATAATTGAGGAAAACCCTAACTCAATTGGGAAATTCTAATTTTTGAAATAGAAAACTTTGGGAACTCCATGAATGGAAGGAATCCATGGATTAAAACTAACATACCTTTAAGACAAATGTTAATCTTTAATGTCGAAATGGAGACTTTAACTTGAAACGATAGTTGAATCATTCTTCTTCTTCTTCAAGTTTGACAGAGAGAAATATTTGAGAGTTTTTCTTTTTGGTGAGTCTGGAGAGAATGACTGAATGGGCTAATCTTGTGGTTGAAATCACTTATATAAGGTTCTTAATGAAGGGTAAAATGATGTAGTATAGGATTTAATTAATTAGGAAAAGACCCAACTGCCCCTAAAATACCTGCCAGCAGCCTACCAATGGCGACTGACGATGGTGGTCAGGACAACAGACTTTCATGCACGTCCGTCGTTCATGGTTAGAAGGTAAAATTCATGTTAGTAAACGACAGAGTGTGGTATGAACTACGGTCTGTTGCTCGGGACATGGTCCTGAGCCTCTAACTGACACTGGGTGACCAGTCCACAAACCACAATACGGTCCTATCCAACGGAGGCCATCCATGTCACATGGACTGATCTACATACCGTGAGTCTTGTTTATGGATTGGCTAGCTAAAAGGGGCCAGGGGGCCATGAATTAAGCCGGAGCAACAGATAGTGATTGGGTCAACGGTCCGTTGTATGGGTTTTGTGGATCATGACCCCTAAATGTAGCTTCTAACGCTAGACGATGGATTGATCAAACGGGTCATTTGTGAGACCACGATTTGTCGATGAAGGTTCGTGGGTCGTGGGTCGGCAATTATTTTTAGGGGCAGTTGGGTCATTTCTTAATTTAGTCTAGCCTAATACTATGTTGTTTTAACCTTCATTAAGACACCTATATAAGTATTTTAACCCCTTATTTTCCCCAATAGAAATCATTCTCTCAAATTTCTAAAAGAAGAACAAGTCTCCTCTCAAAAATATTTCTCTTTCTAGAAAGCTTGAAGAAGAAGGATTCAACCTAGGGTTTCAAGTAAAGTTTCCATTCCTCCATTGAAGATAAGTAATTAGTTTTGAGGTATGATAGTTTTGATCTATGGATTCCTTCCATACATCGAGTTCCCAAATTCTCCTATTTCAAAGTTAGAAATTCCCAATTTAGTTAGGCTTTTCTTCAATTTCCATGGTTTCTCTTTATTATTGACTTAAATAATTTAATTGTGATATCTTATGCATTAATTCATGAAATACTATAATTTTATGATGATTCTCCTATGAACCCATGAAATCTCAATGTTTTCCAACTTATGATCATATGATGTCGGATTTTTATTATGAAAGAAGAGTTTTATGAAATCA
Source organism: Solanum piurae (assembly GCA_029582685.1). NCBI lineage: Eukaryota > Viridiplantae > Streptophyta > Magnoliopsida > Solanales > Solanaceae > Solanum > Solanum piurae. Next base: position 41,226 of record JAJOOO010000618.1, on the reverse strand, counting down.
AGCATGTATTGATAGAATTGCATGAATTTATCATGAAATCCATGTCTAAACCATGTTTCTTAGATGTTGATGATTGAAAATGGGTTTTGACCCTTGAAGGTAAATTATGAAATTATGCATGTTCTTATGAAATCTATTTAAATTTTTTGAGGATGCTTTGAGAGTGAAGTATCAATGATGATGTTGTTGTTGAAAATATTTTCTCATATACACGTAAAATCATGATTATGAAAGGGTTTTTCACATAGTAAGGATTCTAAGGTTGAAAGGTCTTCTCACCTAATTGAATCAAAGATAAAGAGCTATTCTAATGAAACCTATCTTCGATTGGTTGTTGAATGATACCTTTCTATGGATGAATTATGAGTTAGCTTGGATTGGTAAGACGACGTGTCCTTCCATGGATAACAAGAACAAGTATGAAATGACTATATCGTGGGATTTATGCTTTGCACCGGGAGGATATTAAGATGGTGCCTCTCCCGTTAGTAGAGGCTGGCTTTCTAGTAGAAATCTACTCATCTCTTACCTGTGTCCCCCCGTAGTACTATTATATAGATAGACATTATCTAGTGGATCCACTTAATCTAGAAGTTTATGGTCCTTACCTTGGCAAGTAGGACAACCCTTTTTGGTGTGGGAGACACTGGAGGATCATGTTATAGCTCATATGGCCTCTATGTCAGTTCAGGCTACTTCTCAAAATAATAATGAACTAATATTACTTCAAGGATTATCTCATATGTGATCAAAGGTTTAAATATGTTGGCTTCCATTGACCATGTTTTATGAGTTATGTTTTCTAACCATTCTTGTATCATATTTTAGCTTGGTCAATTGCATGTCATGAAATGTCCTATTTTAGTATGATCTAAGTTTTTTATGTATGACTATCATACTTGGTACATTGTTTTGTACTAACGCATACTCTTGCCTATATTTGCCCAAATGTAGGGTCCGACAGTTAGGGTTATCATTTTTATGGATAGTTGTTGATTGCGAGATTTCCAAGCTTTGGTGAGTTCTCATGTTTCGAGGATGGATTCTCATCGTTTTCACTTTCTGTCTTACTTTACGTTTTGGACATTATGTATTGGCCAGGACCAATTTCATTGTATTGTACTAGATGGCTAATGAGACAAGTGTTTTAGACTTCCATTTTACTTTTATAACACATTTGGACTTAAAATGTTGTCTTTACCTCTTTTGTTCTATTTCTTATGTTATGAATTTTAATTTGATTGTATGGGCTTATGAGGGTCCTATACACGATGTTACATCTGGGGTGTACCCCTGGATCGTGACAACATAGTTATGGAGGAGATATTCTTCCTGGCCAGACATGAGAACACATTTCTTCTCTTTCCGGTTTTCATTACTCACCTATGAGAGAGAGAGAGAGTCCCTTTTAAATTAAAATTGATGTCAAGATTATGCTAGTATCTTCTAGTGATACTCTGAGGATAGAATTTGAATATTTGAGAGATGATATGGGTTGGAGGAAGCCTCTACCACCAGATTTCACTCAAATGATCGACCCTGTAACCTTGACTTCTTATACCATACTGATCCTTCTCTATAGTAGTCAACTATTGTGAGGCCTCCCGCCCTCTCCTGTTTCCTATCCCCCATAGACCAACACACTTATTTACTAGATAGATAGCCTTGCCTAGTTAACAGATGACAGAATTGCCCTTGTTTAGAAGGAATTGGCGAAGCTTATCGATGAGTCCATTAATAAAGCCTTAGCCTTTGAGATTAAGAGGGTATTCAAGTGTGAGGGGGTGATTATGATCAATATTTCAGGGCTAGATGTTATGAGAAGGAGGATTGAGGCATGGGAGAAAGCCGAGGGTAGTTCTAGTGCCTTAGGCGCCCTAAGTGATAAGATAGCTACTTTGAGGGCGGAGGTGGTACCACTACAGTCTACAAACATTTCCATGCTGTATTGAGAGGTCTAATGTTCCGTGAAATCTTGGCACATTTTATGCTTAAAAACTAGGAACTAATACTAGAATTAAGTGTAGTTTTGGATTCTTTGATATGTTTATTGATTATGTAGGCAGAATCTGGCTTGTGTAGAAAACTGGAAAAAGAAGCATTAAATGATGTTGATCAAGTAAAGTTCACGGCCAACTTCATGGATCGTGACCTTCATAACAATCCGTGGTTGAGCTCGTGCGGTTGAAGCAGTGTTTGGTCCTTGAGAAGATGGAGTACATGAACAACCAAGTGAAGATCATGGAAGGTTTTACGGGCCATGGTCAATATGAAAATCCGTGGTGTTGATCGTGGTCCTGATCCAGTGTGTTAGCATTTCATACCAAACTTGGGAAAGTTTAAGTGAAGATCATGGACACCTTTAGAAGCCGTGAAGAGAAAGTCTGATGGTGATGTTGTCCATAGTGACCTTTCCAGTAGGCAGAAATTGAATATTCAAATTTGGGAAATACCAAGTGAAGATCACAGATGACTTCACGGACCGTGGTTCCTATGACGGTCCGTGATGTTGTCTGTGGTAACCTTTCCAGTGCCAAGGATTTGAAGACCCAATCTTTGGGAAAGTCCAAGTGAAGACCTCCGTGAAGCCCTTGACGGGTCGTAAAAGTGGGCGTGAAGTAGCGCGAAAGGTTAGTCCTACTTCGAATAGGACTCTTTTTTAAACATTCTATTTGAATTAATTAGGTCATTTTTATGTTTTTATCTTATCTTAACTTGAACGATGAACGAGCTGCTATAATTCTCAGTTTGTACTTCTTCTCTTTACATTAATTTGAGTTTGGTGTTTGGATTTTGATTCTTGAATTATGAAAGCTATTTGTTGCTTTACTGATTCTCGTAAGTTCTTTTTAAGCATGTTTTCATCGTATATATCTGATTGTCTACGTGAAATCATGAGTGGCTAAATACCACGACTGGGGTTGTGGGATTAATGAGTCCACAAATTGGACTCATTTAGGGCTATATTTTATAGAAATTGTTTCCTTAAATGCTTATTTTATCTCAATATCTGATGAAAACCCTTAAGTTTAGGTATTTGAAGTTTGAAGGAAAGAATGGACACTACTTCGCAAAAAGAAATGAAAAGGATGAAAAGAACAAGAAAATGAAGGTCTGAGGATGGCTGAGTCCACTTGGTGAGTCACCGAAGGATCTCACTTCACCTTTAGTTCCACTGTGCTGACCCCCGAAGAAAAGGATCAAGTCGGCGGAAAAAGGGAGCAGTCGGCACATCATCGAGGAATTCTGCGAAACAATACTATGTCGCCCAATGACCCAGAGAACGACGATGAAGAAGGATGGTGCAAGACGGCGATGAACTACACCAAAGGGTGAATCGACGAGTTGATCGGTGATTCCGACTAATCTCACCGAAAGATCCGCTGTAGCACAGATTTTGAAAATTATGAATACTCGTTGAGAGTTATAGCTTAGGATCAGATTTTTAGTATCAGATTTTAAATATAGAACAATTAATATAATTTTAGTACTTTTTATTTTTTCTCTGAGTTTGAAGACGGTTTTGGAAACTTGAAGAAGAAGAGGGTTTAATTTCCAAGGATTTGGACTTGGGTCTCTTGGATTCTTCATTCTTGGCATGTAACAAGACTTAAATCTTCATATCCATTTGAATGCAAGCTCATTTAGGTATAAATTTCTATCTCTTGATTTGTGGCTAAAAACCCCATTCTTGGGGTATGATTTAGCAAATATGAGTTAATATTGTTTTTGGGTCTTTCTTGCTGATAGATTAAATGTAGTTTAATGGTGAATTCACCTAGTAGTTGTGGTTTAATTTAATGGGTTTGTAGTTGTAAATACAAGTCCATCCATGTGTTTTTGGCTTGCTCGAGAGAGAGGCCGTGAAACCAAGACTACTAGACTGATAGCCTAAGGAGTGGGCCGACATGTGGTTCAGCCAGAGAGGGTGAGCCCTAGTCCCATAGCCTAACACTCAGCTCGAGAGAGTGAGTAGGGTAAGGCGTAGGCTGGTCTTCATGCGGCGAGTGGGTGTTCGAGAGGAACCCATTCGAAACGGGGTAAGTTTCTCGATAGAGAGAACTTATTTCCATTTAAAGCTTAGCCTAGTCACTATTATTTTATAGATTTTCAATAGAAAGCTTGTACCCAATAATCTATATTAATTTGTATTGCGGTCTCATCCCAAGAATCTTCCCTCATACTTAATTTTTATTGCATTTCACTATTTTTATTATACTTGTGAAAACCCCCAAATTGATATTTGACACTTTCGTGTCAGCTCCTTTAATATACGATGTTTTTAATCTTTAATGTCTTTATGTACGACTAGTTAGAACCAAATTTTATTTTTCTATTAATTCTCAAAACCGCTCCCTTGGGATTTGATCCCAACCCTTGGTTGGGTTACTATACTATTGCACGATCGTAGATACTCGTACTGGAAGTTCTGTCGTTGATTATGCTAAATATCAAAATGGCGCCACAGCCGGGGAGTGGTTTTACTTGAGAATTCTTAGATAAGTAGAATTTTTTATTCTTTCTAGTTTTAGTTTTATTAATCTAAATTGTAGTTTTGTTTTACTAGTTTGAATATCAGAGCAGGGAACAAAGGATGGGAAATCATTATGGATATCGCACGTATCATCACCTTCTGAAAATATTGAACCTTAGGGATAACCTTCTGACATTTAAACAGGTAGGGGATGAGACAATTCAGGAAATGTGGTTGAAGTTTAAATTTGTGCTACAACCATGCCCATCTCACGGGATGACGGACAAGGGGCTACTGGAATGCTTCTATAGGGGTCTTGGACCCGAGAATAGAGGTATAGCCGATTAACTTTGCGAGGGCAGTATGCTACACCAACCCTATGAAGTTGTAGCAAAACTCCTTGATGGCATGATAGAAGTCAACAAAGAAGCCAAAAAGAAGCAGGAGTGGGCTGCATTAGTCACCCAGTTGAACGTTCTATCCGACCGAGTCACGGAATTAGAAGTACAAGCCATGGGAAAAGAAAAGCACTCATCCCTTCGAGAGTGTAAACATGGGAAGAAGTAGAGAGGTGTACAGGATGATGAAGCTTTGTCACTCATTCAGCAAAAAATTGAGGCACATGAAAAGATGTTGAATAAGATCAAGGAGAACATCGAAATGCTAAACAAAGCATCAATCTCTCACTCCATGACTATTCAGCTGCAGGATGCTCAAATTGGCATTCTGATATCAGGTCATTACCCATAATTCGCCGAGGACTCGCCTAATTACAACATATGGGACTCCGAATATGAAAAATAGTTACCGACTTGCATCGTGCCGCCACGTTAACTAAGGCGCTATTTGAGAGGCAACCCAAAATCCCTTAATAATTTATATTTGCGTATTGGTAAAATAATGATGTGTTGTGGTATAGGTTGAAAGGTAAAAAGTACTCGAAAAGTGCAGGGTGGCAAGCAATAAATCCAATTGGCGAGTCACCGATGAGGTCAGCAAACTCCACCTTGTCCGCCGTTTGGATCGAATCATCTCCAAAATTGAAGCCTTTAAAACTCGGCGAGCTTGTGAAATTATTGGCGCATCACCGACTTTTTTGGCGATCTCGATGGCAATCGTCGTTTGAACTCCCAGGTTTACTGGAAAGTTCTGTAAAACTTGGTGAAACAAGTGATTGCTCGGTGACACACCAACTGATTCGGCAATTCAGAATGATATCGCCGAATACGTAGGAATTGGATAGCGCTTGAGTAAAGTTGAAACAGGGTGGCTGTGAAGCATTCGAGAAAGTGGGTTGAAAATATGCATGTTGGGTTGTTTAGTGATGTTGTGGAGAGATTGTTGAATCACCCAACGACTCGCTTAACGTCCCCACCTCGCCTTATTTTTAATGCTAAAGTTGTGGAAGGTCTACACCCAAAGTTGCTAAAGAACCATGCCGCCCTCACGGATGGAGAAACCGCATAGCCAGGATCACTTCTTTACCTCCCTATCTGTCTTACTTATTTTTATTTTTGAGTACTTTTAATCACATTGGAGGACAAATTACTTTTATTTGTGGTGGGGTCAGGATCACCTTTTGTGTGTTATTTGTGATTCGTGTATTTGTGATTCGTGTTTTGTATATATTTGGGTTGTTCTGTTTAAAATTGTGTTTACACTGCTTTCTGTGGATGTTTGAACTCATGGCTCCATTTTGTTTTAAATTACAAAAATGATTTTGACCCTTCCAATTTTTTTTATAAATTCTCTGAAAATTTGTGCCACCTCTCGTGTGTTGAATGTGGCTTTTCTTTTGCAAAATTTAAGTCTCAGTTCCTATCAATTCTGATGACTTGAATAGCGCTCTTAATCTAACGAACATGAATACGCAACTACGACGAGACCAAATGAAGTTGCATAGACAATATGTGAACTGTTTGCATCTTGTTGTGATTAGTCATTTATCAAATTTATTCTCTTGTAATGACCGTTGTCCACTAGCGAAAGTGTGTAGTCTTGTTTAACTTAAGTGTCAATGCCTTGTGTGATTAGCTTACTTTGAACCATGCATGAATAAGCTGAGAATATGCCTCGTTAGTCTAATGGATTTAGAAAGGCGTGCTCTTAAGATAATCTAAGTGTGAAACTCTTTTGAACACCCCTTGAGCCATACCTTTCTTTGCAAGAAACTTGATGAACCCTAGACCTTACTTGATCCACTACCTATAATCCTCTTGATTTGTGGTTTAGTGAATATCCAACTTAGGCCAAGACCCTAAGTTGGGGGTGTGGTGAAAAGGAAAAGGAGAACTCAAGAAGTGAAAGAAAAAGTTTCTCTAACCCATGGTATTGCAAAACAAAATGGAAATCCTTCAAAAAAAAAAGTTGTGGAATAAAAGTGCAAACGGAATTGGGTTTCCAAGCAATACATGGTGAGTGAATAAAAGGATGACTTAGAAGCACTAGAAGAAAAAATGATAAGAGAAGGAAAAAAGATGTTTTGAGAACACCACATCTCACGAGGATGAATAAGCCATTGAGCCTAAATGACCATACCTTTGCACTTAGCCCCATTACAAGCCTTGAAAGGACCTTTTTTATCTTGAGTTAGCTGAACCGAAAGTCGATTGGAAAATAAGGGTAAACTTATGGGTGAAAACATGCATTGTGTTCCTCTTTTTGAGTGTGAGAGTTGCATCTGATTCCTAATCTTAAATTGATTAGCCTCTGTGCGTGAATATGATATCATTCTTTGTGTGAGGGCATTTAGATATTTTTGTTGAGCTTGAACTTGCATTAGTAGAAAGTATTGTGAGCATGAGAATCTTTGGTAATTGTGTGTCACAACTTGAATCTTTGAGTACACAATTGGATCTTTGCATAAGTAAATTAAGTCTTCTTATGTGCATTCATGATTGAATCTTGTATAGCACTATTTGAGACACCCTTTTTGAACAGCTGAACATGAGTTTTCTTGAGGATGAGAAAAAGTTTAAGTTGGGTGTGTTGATGAGTCCAATTCACAAATTGGACTCATTTAGGGATATATTTTAATAAAAACTTTGTCCTTAAATGCTTATTTTATCTCAATATCTGATGAAAACCCTTAAGTTTCAGGTATTTGAAGTTTGAAGGAAAGCATGGACACTACTTTGCAAAAAGAAATGAAAACGCTGAAAAGAACAAGAGAATGAAGCCTGAGGATCGCCGAGTCCACTTGGCGAGTTGCCGAAGGATCTCATTTCACCTTTTATTCTAGTGTGCTATACCTTGAAGGAAAGGATCAAGTCGGTGGAAAAAGGGAGCAGTTGGTGCATCACCGAGGAGTTCCGCAAAGCAATACTATGTCGCCCATTGACCCAGAGCCTGAAGATGCCGAAGGATGGTGCAAGACGGTGATGAACTACATTAAAGGGTGTATTGCCGAGTTCATCGGTGATTCCGACCAATGTCGCTTAATCATCCACTGCAACATAAATTTTGAAAACTATAAATACTCGTTGAGAGTGATAGCTTAGGATCAAATTTTTAGTATCAGATTTTCAATATAGAACAATTAATATAGTTTTAGTACTTTTTATTTTTGCTCTAAGTTTGAAGAGGGTTTTGGAAACTTGAAGAAGAAGAAGAGGGTTTAATTTCCAAGGATTTGGACTTGGGTCTCTTGGATTCTTCATTCTTGTCCTGTAACAAGACTTAAATCTTCATTTCCATTTGAATGCAAGATCATTTAGATAAATTTCTATATCTTGATGTGTGGTTAAAAACCCCCATTCTTGGGGTGTGATTTAGCAAATATGAGTTAATACTGTTGTTGGGTCTTGCTTGCCGATAGATTAAATGTAGTTTAATGGTGATTTCACCTACTAGTTGTGGTTTAATTTAATGGGTTTGTAGTTAAAAATACAAGTCCACCCATGTGTTTTCGGCTTGCGAGAGAGAGAGGTCGCTCAAATCAATACTTATTTCTCTATACCTATTTAATTTCAACATCATTGAAGGTATAAATTTCTATCTCTTGATGTGTGGCTAAAATCTCCCATTTTTGGGGTGTGATTTAGCAAATATGTGTTGATATTATTATTGGGTCTTGCTTGTTGATAGGTTAGATGTATTTTAATGGTGATTTCACCTAGTGGTTGTGGTTTAATTTAATGGGTTTGTAGTTGCAAATACAAAGCCACCTATGTGTTTTTGGCTTGCCCGAGAGGGAGGATGTGAAACCAAGACCACTAGACTGATGGCTTAAGGAGTGGGTCGACATGAGGTTCAGCCTGAGAGGGTGAGCCCTCGTCCCATATCCTAACACTCAGCTTGAGAAAAGAAGTGAGGTAAGGCGTAGGCTGGTCTTCATGCGGCGAGTGGATGTCCGAGAGGAACTCATTCAAAATTGGGTAAGTTGCTCGAGAGAGAACTAATTTCCATTTTAATCTTAGCCTAGTCACTATTATTCTATAGATAGTATATTAATTTGTATTGCGGTCACATCCCAAGAATCTCCCCTCATACTTGATTTTTATTGCATTTCATTGTTTTTATTATACTTGTCAAAACCCCAAAATTGATATTTGACACTTTCGTGTCACCCCTTTTAATTTACAATATTTTTAATCATTAATATCTTTAGCTACAACTAGTTAGAACTAAATTTTATTTTTCTATTAATTCTCAAAGCCGCTCCCTTGGGACTCGAACCTAACCCTTGGTTGGGTTACTATACTATTGCACGATCGTAGACACTCGTACTGGAAGTTATGTCGTTGATTATGCTAAACATCAGGGATCGATGACGTAATTTGAACTATGATTTCGTAAATTTCATGTGGTAATAATCTACAGTTTGAGCTTTTGTTATCCTTGTAATCTGATGAGTGGGCACATTAGAATGAGCATGTATCTGCCATTTTTTTGAGAAAAAAATACCAGTTAGGAAAAAGCCGAACTAACATGACGAATTGAAGTTCGAGTAAAAAGAACTTTATCATCAAACCATTGTAAGCGAGGGTCAATATTAGTAACACTCTAGGTTCGAGAGGACGTGACTGAAACTTGTCTGATTAGACTGAGAAGTGTTAGATGAAATTAACTCTCATAAATATTGTTAACATTGAATTGTCTGAAATTCAATTACGAAAGAACACTAGAACTAACGTTATGGTGAATACAATCCTGGTTTTTCTTATTCAATTGAATCAACTTTATAACGCGATAGTATGTTCGTCGTTAATTTGGATTTCTAGTGCAAGTTTTAGTAACTATAACACCTAGACCAAACCCAATTTACTTTCAGTCTTTGTTTTCTTAGGAGATAATAACGACTTTCAAATAAATGCGACAGTGAAACCTTATCTGTTAAGAAATTCTCAGTGGGATCGACCTCAACTCAAGTTGAGTTCTTTAAATTGACATCAACCATTGACACCTCTGAATTGAGGGTTGAGTTTGAACTTATCAAATTTTGGCACCAATGCCGGGGAATTTCAATTTAGAGAGTGTTTTACTAGCTTTTATTCGATTGGTAGTTATATTTCCTAATTTTACGTCTTATTTGTTGTCTTTGTCTATTTCAGGTGAGTTTGACGGTGTATGCTAAATACTAGGAGTAAAGGAATTGCATTGATCCCTTATGACCCAAAGCATCGAAAGACTCTTAGGAAAATGGGTAATGCACAAGAACTTGAGGAAAAGAGACTGAGATTTGGATTGGAAGTTGAAACCAGCGCAAGATAAATTCAGCCGAATGTTGGGAATAATCAACCTAGGGAAGTGGACGAGAACATAGCAGTGGATAGAATCATTCCTCCCCACCCCCAACCAATAGCTCTAAGGGGTAGAGCACAACATCCAACTCACATGATGTATGAAGAGGATGATGCAGATTTGGATGGAGCTAGAGCCACTAGAGCAATAGTTTTACCTGCACTACCTCCAGGTGTAAAGTTCACCATCACCAGCACTATGATTCAATTGTTTAACTTGAAAGGTATGTTTAGGGGTGTAGCTGGTGATGATGTAAATCAATACCTAATGATTTTTGTGGCAATCAGTAAGCCGCAAGAGATTCCTAGAGTCAACCAAACAGCAATGAGATTGAGGTTGTTTCCACTGTCTCTTATTGGAGAGATAACTAACTGGTTGAATCAGATGCCAGATGAATCTATCAGAACTTGGACTGAGCTGAAGGAAGCTTTCCTAGAACAATTATTTCCAGAATCAAAAGAGCTGCAAATGAAGGATGAAATAAGTATACACAAGCAGCTATCAGGAGAAGCAATGCATAACACTTGGTGGAGGTTCAGCCAAAAGCTGAAGAAATGCCCTAACCATGATCTCATTGAGAGGCATCTGAAACAAGATTTTTATAGATCTTTAAACTATGTCACTAAACCTGTTATTGATGCAGTTTGTGGAGGATCATTCATGAGAAACCATTCTCAGAGAGCATGCAACTGCTGGATGAGGTGTCAAAGAATAATAGGGCATGGTACACAAGAGATACAGAAGTAGGAGATTTTGGGTATACCTATGAACTTTCAGCTGGGCAAAGGAAGAGAGAAGAAGAAAGAGACTAGGACATGGCACAAATGAGGACCCAAATAGATATACTCACGAACCATCTGGTCTCCAACTTTGAAAAGGTCAATGCTACGGGTCAGAATAACTGGTATGAAGATCAGGACATTGATCTAAATGAGGAGGCTAACTACCTGGGTAACCAAGGAGGTTTCTTGAATTATAACTCCTGAAATCAGGGTTACAATTCTGGAAATGCAGGTCAAAACTATGCTAGGGAAGGACAATATGATAGGCCAACAAATAGAGAGCAGGGAAACTGGCAGAACAAAGATGGGTACATGAATGATCGTAGTGGTGTCTATATGCCCCCACGTAAAAGAGACCGGGCAAGTGGTAGTTCCAGCGGGTTTAAGCTGGAAGACATGATGGCCAAGGTAGTCTAGAAAGTTGAATCAACTGATGTAGGGATAAAAAAGATGAGAGGTGATTTCTCGAGCATGAGTCAACTGGTGGACTCTCACACCACCTCCATCAAGCAAATTGAGCAGCAGTTGAGGCAACTCTCATCCTCATTAAATCAGAGGAAAAATGGGTCACTACGAAGTGACACAATCCAAAATCCTATAAAGGACGGGCACTGCATGGCTATTGCCACCAGGAGTGGTAAAATTCTTACTGATCTTATTTCTACAGGTACTAAACATGAACAGGTATTGGAGCAAGCTGGAAGAAAGGAGGATGAAGCGGTACATGTAGAGGACATGAAGGATACGCAACCAATAGCACTACCTGCGAGAGGAAAAGAGAAAGAGGACAAGGGAAACATGTCTTTACAGCAGATTCCCAGACCATCTCCTCTTTTCCCTCAAAGGCTCAAAAAGAAAGCTGAAGATGGGAAGTTTACAAAGTTCATCACCATGTTGAGGCAGCTTTCAGTTAACATACCACTAGTGGAAGCTCTGGAGAAGATGCTAGGATATGGCTAGTTCATAAAAGTCTTGGCTACAAAGAAGATAGCTGTAGGTATTAATTTTACTAACGATGTTCCTCATTGCAGCTTCATTGCTACCAGATCTTTGGTTTAGAAAAAGGAAGATCCAAGTGCATTCACTATACAATACACCATTGGATCAATCAAATTTGCAAAGGCTTTGTGTGATCTAGGAGCCAGTATCAACTTGATGCCGTTAACCATCTACCAGAAATTGGGGTTGGGAGCTCCAAGACCCACATCAATGAGGTTAATGATGGCAAATAGGTTAGTGAAGCGGCCTGTGGGAATCCTATGTGATTTGCTCGTAAAAGTAGACACATTCATCTTTTCGGCAGACTTTGTGATCTTGTATTGCGAAGTGGACTCTGAGGTTCCCATCATTCTGGGAAGACACTTTTTTGCCACAAGAAGAGCCTTGGTAGATGTTGAGAGAGGAGAGCTAAAGTTCAGACTCAACAAGGATGAGGTAAATTTTAATATTTGCAGGTCGATGAAGCAGCCACATGATATGAATGTGGTGTCTGCAAGAAAGGTGGTTACTGATGAAGAAATAAGGGTACCCATTTAAGAGAGGATGGCTGTTGAAACCTTAGTTGCAATGCTAATTAACTTTGAAGTTGATTTTAGGTCAGACTATGTAGAGACCGTGAATGCTTTGCAGTGTATGGGAGCACACTCGTATGCTCCAAATAAATTGGATCTAGACTTGAAAAACAGGCCAAGTCCTCCAGCAAAACCGTCCATCGAGGAGTCACCGGTGCTGGAACTGAAACAGTTACCCAGTCACCTAAGGTATGTATATTTGGCAACTAGCAACACTTTACCTGTGATCTTGGCTATAGATTTAAATGATGAACATGTGCAGGAGGTCATCAAGGTATTGATAAGGTACAAAAGGACCAATGGGTGGACCATTGGTTATATCATCGGAATACCTCTAGGCATATGCACCCATAAAATTCAACTTGAGGAGGACTGCAGCCAAAGATTTGAACACCAATGGAGGTTAAACGCACCTATGCAAGAGGTGGTCGAAAATTAGATCATTAAGTGGTTAGATGCTGGGGTGGTCTATCCCATTTCTGATAGTCACTAGGTCAGTCCAGTACAATGTGTGCCCCAAAAGGGTGGTATGACTGTGGTGGCAAACACCAAGAACGAATTAGTCCCGCAGTGACCAGTCACTAGGTTGCGATTGTGCATGGACTAAAAGAAGTTGGACAAGTGGACTTTGAGGGATCACTTCCCAATGCCTTTCATGGACCAGATGCTTGACAGGTTGGCAGGTAAAGGATGATATTTCTTTTTAGATGGATACTCTTGGTACAATCATATATCTATTTCTCCTGAAGATCAAGAAAAGACTACCATCACATGTCCTTATGGAACCGTTGCATTTAAATGCATGACATTTGGACTATGTAGTGCACCAGCAACATTCCAAAGGTGTATGATGTCCATTTTCTCAGACATGGTGGAGGACACTCTGGAGGTATTTATGGATGATTTTTCGGTGGTAGGTGATACTTTTGATGATTGTTTGCTAAATCTTAGCAGGGCCTTACAGAGATGCGAAGAGGCCAACCTAGTGCTGAATTGGGAGAAGTGCGATTTCATGGTGAAGGAAGGCATAGTCCTTGGGCACAAAGTATCATAGAAGGGGATAGAGGTCAACAAGGCCAAGATTGAGGTGATTGTAAATTTACCTCTGCCAATCTGTGTGAAGGGTGTTAGAAGCTTTTTAGGACACACCAGTTTCTATAGGCCTTTCATCAAGAACTTCTCTAAGATTGCACACCCCATGTGCAAGCTTTTGGAGAAGGAGGTGAAATTTGTTTTTGACGAGGCATGTCTCAGAGCTTTTGAATGCCTAAAGGAGAAGATAATCTCTGCCCCAGTGAACGTTGGCCCAGATTGGGCCAAACCATTTGAGGTGATGTGTGATGCTAGTGGTACTACTCTAGGAGTTATATTGGGGCAGAAGCGAAACAAGATGTTCCATCCAATATACTATGCTAGTAAGTTACTTAATGGAGCACAACAAAATTACACAGTCACGGAACAGGAACTACTAGTTGTGGTGTACACTTTTAAGAAATTCATAGCATACTTGCTGGTCACTGAAGTGATAATTCACAGAGATCATGCAGCTCTGAGATACCTCATGGCGAAGAAAGATGTCAAGCCAAGGTTTATCAGATGGGTGTTGCTTCTCCAGGAGTTTGACTTTGAGGTTAAGGATAGGAGGGGTGGTGAGAACCAGGTAGTTGATCACCTGTCTAGGTTGGAGGCTGAAAAGAAGAAAGAACTAGAGCTTGAAATAAATGAATCATTTCCGGATGAGCATGTATTAACCGCGACTCTTGACCTTATATCTTTGTGTTTTGATTATGCTAACTTTCTTGTTAGTGATTTGATGCTCGAGGGGCTTACATTTAAACAAAGGAAAATGTTTCTACATGATGTGGGTATGTACTTTTGGGATGAACCTTATCTGTACAGGGTGTGTGCTGACAACATAATTAGGTGATGTGTTCCTGAAGCTGAGATGTTGAATATTCTAGTAGCATGTCACTCCTCTCTGGTAGGTGGTCATCATGACGGTGCTCGGACAGCCCACAAGATACTTCAGTGTGGGTACTACTGGCCCATAATTCATCAGGATGCGATGAACGTGGTAAGGAGTTGTGATGTGTTCCATTGGCAAGGAGCCATCTCTCAGCGCCATGAGTTACCCATGACACCTATTTTGGAGGTGGAGCTGTGTGATGTGTGGGGCATCAATTTCATTGGCCCATTTGAGAGGTCTTATGGGCAGAAGTATATATTGGTTGCAGTGGACTATGTTTCAAGATGGGTTGAGGCCGTTGCTTTGCCTGAGAATGATGGCAAAAGTGTAGTTGGTTTCCTGAAGAAGAATATCTTCTCAAGGTTTGGCACACCCAGAGATATTATCAGTGATGGCGGTTCTCATTTCTGCAACAAGGTATTCAGTGCGCTTCTGACCAAGTATGGGATTAAATAGCACAAGATTGCAACGCCTTATCACCCACATACCAGTGGATAAGTATAGATATCCAACAGGGAAATCAAGGTGATCCTTGCTAAAATGGTGAATGCCAACGAAAGTTAGATGATGCCCTTTGGGAATATCGGATAGATTTCAAGACGCCTATTGGTATGTCTCCATATCAATTGGTGTTTGGAAAGACATGTAATTTGTCGGTTGAGCTTGAGCATAGAGCACTCTGGGCTTTGAAGAAGCTAAACCTTAGTTGGAGCGAAACTGCAAACCTGAGGCTAAATCAGGTCAATGAGATGGATGAGTTTCGTTTGAGAGCTTATGAGAGATCTGCACTGTACAAGGAGAGGATGTAGTTGTACCATTACAAGCATATTGAAAAGAGAGCCTTCACTCCTGGTGACATGGTGTTACTTTTCGACTCCAGACTTCGTCTGTTTTTGGGAAAGTTGAGATCTAAATGGTCTGGACCTTTTAAGGTTACGCAGGTATTTCAGTCGGGTGCTATTAAGCTGGAAAATGATAAGACCGAGAATTTCAAGGCCAATGCCCAGTGAATCAAAGCATACTTGGGTGTTCCAGAAGATGTGAAGATAGTGGAGGAATGTAAACTTGATGAAGCTTGAGTAATCAAGTAACCTGCGTCGCGCTGCGATGTTTAATTGTGTGCTTCTTGAGAGGCAACCCAAGATGTAATTGTAGTAGGTATTTTTCCCTTTTCTTTATTTTTCTTGGTTTTTTATAGAGTCATTGTGTGTTGATGTGTGCAGGAAAGAATTATGAATAAAGTGCAGGAACTGGGCGCAGACTGCTCTTCAAGGACAGTCTCACGGATAGTGGTGTCGTTCACGGGCAATTTCATGGCCCGTCATTTCCAGGACCAACCTAAGGGAGCTACTCGAATGTGCCTTAAAAAGGATATCGAGAGAAAAGAACTTTAACATCAAACTATTGTATGCGAGGGTCAATATTAGTAACACTGTAGGACCAAGAGGACGTGACTGAAATTTGTCTGATTAGACTAAGAATTGTCAGATGAAATTAACTCTCACAAATATTGTAAACATTGAATTGCCTGAAACTCAATTACGAAAGAACACTAGAACTAACGTTATGGTGAACACAATCCTGGTTTCTCTTAATAAACTGAATCAACTTTATCACGTGATAGTTTTTTAATCGTTAATCTAGATTTCTAATGCAAGTTTAAGTAACTATAACACCTAGACCAAACCCAATTTACTTTTTGTTATTGTTTTCTTAGGATATAATAACGACATTCGAATAAATGCGACAGTGAAACCTTTTATGTAAAGAAATTCTCTGTGGGGTCGACCTCAGCTCAAGTTGAGTTCTGTAAATTGACATCGACCGTTTACACCTCTTAATTGAGATGTGAGTTTGGACGTATCAAGGTCCCCCTTCTTGATGTGCTTGATATTCATGGTGCTATTCCAACTTCCACTATGCTTGAGGTTGTTGTGGATTTTGAATTTCTGATGATGATGAGAGTGAGTAGGCCGAGGAGATGGATTAGGAGAAGCTTTAAGATGAGGAGCACAGGATTGCTGAGACTCTTACCGACTACAGGAGACTGATGAGTTCCTTTTTCAGGATGCACTGGAGATATCTGTTTTGAAGACTTGAACGGTTAGATCTAGTAGGTTTACTCCAGACCCTATCATCCCTCATGTTTGTGTGACGGGCACTAAAGCCTCAATTTCACCTCACATGCCTCCTCTTATAATCCTATTGCTGGGCATCAATGGCGCTCTTGAGACTACACCTCCCGAGACTCTAGATGAGAGTGCTCCATAGGTATGGCCTATCAAGGTGATCCTTTTACTGAACCTCCTGAAACTTTAATTTCATTTGCATTGAGGGAACTACATTTTCTTTTCGGTGGCAGTGAGGGCCTATGCGCAAATATTCCTCTTTGGCTTGTATTTTTGTTATTTCATATTTTACACAATTGAAGTGGTTTTTGTCTATATTAGTTGTTTATATATTAGAGTGCTCTTTTTGGCTAATGGTGTATTTATTTAATTATATTGCATTCTCCCTTGATGATTACAACCCTCTTTGAGTTAAAATCATGATTTTTTTGAAGTTTTCATTAATAAAAATTTGAGAGTCTATTTTTTTCAATATCGATGTCTTAAAAAATGTTTGTGGTGAGCATGATTAGTAGTGTTGGTGTTGCAAGAAAGAAATCAATGTAGTTACACTTGTGAATGATATCTTTGAATATTTTGTTGACTAGCTATGTTTTGATGTGAGCCCTACAATGAACATTTCACGTATACTTTTGATCTTTTTGGGATATGCTAAATGAGTGTATTTTTAAAGCCATGTGTGGTGAGGTCTTACATGAAAGAATGCATGCCGAGTCCTAAAATATTCCTTTTTGGTCCAATTGTGTGAATCTTTGTGAATGTGTGACATGATCTTGGGTGAAAATTCAATGAGGGAACCAAATTTTCCATAAATACTTTTTGACTACCTTGCGATTGTGTGAATCCATTGTTACACCATTTGATCCTAACCATACATGTTGACAACCAATAGAAGCCCCTTAAACAAAATTATCCATACCTTCTCACCAATTTTTTTTTGAAGCATTGCGATGATTGCATGTAGAAACACAGGAGGAATGACAGTCGAGTGAAGGGAAAAGAAAGATTAAATGAGACTTTAATTAGAAATTTTGAAAATAGAAGGATCCCACCTTTTAAATAAAAAAATGTGTGTATTGTGTAATCATTGTTTTGGAAATAGCTCAGAAAAATGAAAATGAAAAAGAGAGGTGAATGAAATAAAGGGTAGTTCAAATAAATTAAGTGGAACGTCAAGATTTGAGTGCACAAACGAAAAAGAAGAACGATAACTGATGAGACCGAGATTTAAACTCATTTGGAGCTATGTGTATATAGATTTAGTGCCCTGAAATGGTGAATTTATGCCATAAATTGATGTTAAATCCTTAATTTTTAGGTATATGGGTGGAAGAACAAAGCAAGGACATTAATAGGAAAAACGAAGAACACAAGCCTGAAAAGTGGGGAGAAAAGCAAGCCTGACGATTGCCAAGAGAACTCGGTGAACTGCCAAGTTGCCCCTGGACCACCTAAATTTACATAAAACTGAGCCTGAATCTAGAAAAACTTAGGTGACTGCGTTCCCTATCTGTGAGTCACCGACTGCATCGATGGAGGAAGATCGTGTCGCCGAACTTACTAGTTGAGACCAACGATAAATAGAATTGGCTAGCTAAAACACTAAAGGGTACATAGCAGAAATGAACGGCGATCCTGATCTAGATCGCCTAAAATTACAGTATTGGAATGAGGAAAATGTGAAGAAAGAAGACGATAGTCAAGGACGATCGGCGAGAGTTACTAACTGGTCGGTGAATCCCGACTCTCCTCACCGATTTTCCCCAAAAATCCATACCTTAGATCTGTTTAAATTGATTTTTGGAAGAGAGAAAGCATTCAGTAATTGTGAGGAACGAAATAGAGAGAACAAAAACACTACTCTTGTTGATTTGAGCAATTTTTTCAAGTGATTTCAATTGGGTATTGTAATATAAAAGATATTATTCATCTTGAAATTTTATTTTCAAATACCCAGCCATGGAGCCTGTAGTAGGTATTGAATTTCTTTATTTTACAATAATTGGCTAAAAACCCGATCTTAGGGGTTTGAAAATGTAACTAATTGCTGCGTTTGACTTAATGGGTGCTAGTTATTATTGATTTTGGTGCTAATTTGAAGTGGGTCTGACTTATTTCTATGGTTTAATCTCTATATTGTATGTTTATTTCAATATAAATCAGGTTTTTATGCTTTCTTGAGAGAAAAGTGTAATGCTAAGGCGATAAGTTGGCACTCATAGGTAGTGGGTCATGACGTATTCAGCTTGAAACAGTGAATCCCAAGATTCATCCTATGTATCTAGCTCGAGAGAGTTGATGTGGTGATGTTGTGAACTGTTCTTTTTATGTAGTGCATTGAGGTTCGAGAGAACTCAATTGAAACAAGGTAATGGTTCTAGAAAAAAGTGCCTCACCTAAAGTCCATCTTACCCATGAATAGTTAGCATTGTTGGTTAGTGATTTGCCCCCGTTGAGTTGAACTTAGTAGTTGGTTAGACAATCTCCCAAGCGTCTTTCTACCATTTTATTATTCCTAGTTTATTGTTTAGGCTGTTTTCTAGTCTAAAAACCGCTCACTTTGGAATTGTGGTTACTCCTCCAATTTGGTCCATAGTTTGTAAAAACTTTTATTCTTTCAGCTACAAAAGTCACCGTTATAACTTCATCTTTGAATTCAAAATACAACTACTCTCTATGGGATGGACCCCAACTATATTGTTGGGTTTATATTATTTAAAGATTGTCTACACCTAGTATTGGATGAGGTGTAGTTGATATATTAATCAAAATGGAGTTGCTGCTAAGGAGTAGCACTGTTTAGAGTTCAGTTATCGAAGTTTAATTTGTGAATTTGTTAGGTGTAGTTGAAACGTTATGAGGGGTAGCCAAGCGGGTCATCAAGATGATATTGATCACCTTAATAGTATGCACAACCCAAACAAATCGGGTGGAATTGGTGTAATCTGCCTACCATCAGCCGAAGAGGATGCTATATTTGAGGTTACTAGCAAACCTCTCAATCTCCCTGAAATGAAGGGACTCTATGGAGGGTTGACTCACGAAGTCCCACATGAGCATATGCGGAATTTTGCAGATGTTTGCAGCCCGTTTTCATTCAAGAGTGTATTGCAAGAATCAATATGTCTCAGGTTATTTCCATTATCTCTTATTGGAGAACCTACCAAATGGATAGTTAAGTTACAAAAGAAATCTATTACATCATGGGATGAGCTTACCACGTGTCACGACCTAGGGGTACCCCATAGATGATACACGGCGTACTCAACCCTGAAGGGATCTCATACAAGCCCTTAGCATAATCATAAACATAGGTAATAGAAATAAATACTTTAAAAGTTTTACGATTGAAGACCTATCTTTAATATCCAAATATAAGAGTCTAACATTATCTCAATGAACTATCTACTACACTAAAATCTAAAATAAGGTCATAGCCTTTTACAATAAAGTCTCTAAGTAGAACATATGAAAGGAAACTAGAAAGAATGTCTATTGTCCTCGAACCATGAGGACTCACCAAGGCAAAGAGAGAATCGATCCAAACCTTCAACCAAAGAGAAGCAACCTCAACGACGGGGACCTACACTTATAGAAAATATAGAAAATATGGATTAGCACAATTAATGTACTAAGTATGGAAGCCATGCACAGAAAATCCTTACAACATGCATAAAGGGGACATTTAGTTCAAATCATGCATTTATCAAGTTTAAAAGCCATCATGCACATTTATGAAGAAACATATGCCAAACCATATCATAAGTAACCCAAAGTTATACTATTGCAATGCAAAGGCAAGATCCCATAACCCTACCAAATGGCAAGTACAACTTTTAGATCACCAACATCATACATATCTTAGCCTGACCTCATCATTTCCCGACATTCATAGACAATGAAATATTCATATTCATAACTTGTAGCAACTACATTCATCCTTAACAACAATATGTATGATACATGCATAATTCATAAGTCTTCATAGCATAAGAGAACCTTACCACAAGCACTCTTGAAGCCTACTTGTGCAATGCACAAATAGAGTCCCATACCCCCACTAATACTAAGTAGTACCTCTTATGAAGCCGTAGTTATCATTCATGTTCTTGTCATATTCATATTCTTATCAGTTAGGGAAATATAGCCTTCACCGACATAGACCATGTTGAGCTACATGAATCCGGTGTCTTACCCCCACACCGAAAAGAGGTGTCCTACTTGCCTAAGGTAGAACTAACATAATAACTTTTAGGTGGATCCACTAGCTAAAGACCTATGTGGGCACATAGTTATTGGATAAGGAGATTCCTACTAGAAACCTGAACTAACTAACGTGAAGGTTTCCATCTCATGAAATAGCTATCTTGGGAACCCAAACTAACTAGCGTGAAGGAACCCATCTCATTTTCATATCCACTCAGTGCTAAGCATAATTCACTTTTGAATTCATATTAAGTCTTTACTTAAGTTCATGTTCATGAAAGAATGCACTAGGCACTCAAACCAACATGGTAACATAATAGCTCATACATTCATTAGGTGAGAATGTCCTTTCAACCTTAGCATCATCAATATGTGAGTAAACCTTTCATATCATATTAATAGTGTGTTCATGAGAATAGCCTTTCATTCAACACAACAATACTATCATAGTCATAAACATAGCATACATAGTCATGTGTAAGGTATGGGAGAATGATTTTTAAAACAATACCACATTTACACAATCATCATAGGATCTCAACTTTCTAAGTGAATCATAAGCTCATACACAATTCTCATAAAAATGTACAAACCCTCATATTTTTTCCCTTCCAGGGCCATGAATCACAATCAAACCAATCATATACAATTACTACAAAATATAAGGGGAATTCAATAATTCAATAACTAATTCAACATAAACATAAACAAACCCACATCATTAATTCATAATTTATCTATATGGGGGAATCATGGGTCTATGGGGAATTTTCATCATAAAACGACAATACTCGATCAATCCAATCATAATTCACCATAACCAACCATAATCAGTGTCACGACTTGAGCCTACACCCCAGACGTGACATGGCGTACAAGACTTCGAAAAGTCTCATACAAGCCTCATAGCATGTCATCACATAAAATAATAGAAATAGTACCTAATTTAAAATTCTTTTAATCCATACAATCAAAAATAACATTTAATACAACGGAAGTCTACTTGTCTCACATGGCAATCTAACGTCATTTTTGAATCAAAAGTAGGGTCACGGTCCTTTACAATAAAAGTCTAACAAATGTCTAGTACAATGAAGAAAAGAAACATCAACAAAGCACTTGTCCTCGAATCCATGAGGACATACCACTAGCCTTGGAAGAACTCAATCCAAGCTATAACTTGAAAGAATCAACTTAAATGCCGGAACCTACACTTAGATAAAAATGAAGAATATGGGTTAGCACATTTAATGTACTAAGTATGATAGTCATGCAAAAACCATGCTTAAAATGGACATTAAGCTTTAACCTTAAGTAACCCCAAGACATACTTTGTACAATGTATGAATAGCGTCCCATACCACCATCCACACTAAGTACCACATTAAGGCCACCAAAAGTGAACTTTACCATTCCTCCTTTTAATATTTAAACAATACTCATACATAAGGAACATAAACATTTTATAAGTCATAACAAGGAAGTAACTCATAATACAATCAAAGTATAGCATGCATCATCTCATTAAGCACATAAGTCAACATTCTTCATTATTCTCATTAAGAGCACTTTCATACATAAGTCATTAAGACATTTGAGAACTCACTATAGCCCTCTCAAAGCCAACTCGTGCAATGCATGGATGGCACCCCATACTACAACCCACACTTCATAGAACCTCTCAAGTAACCATAGTGCACATCTCACATAATGGGAATAAGTATTAACTGACATAGACCGTGAGAGCAAACCATGGAATCCGGTGTCATATGACCCCATACCAAAAGAAGGTATCCTACTTGCTTAAGGTAGAACTAGATATATTTTATCTTAGGTGGATCCACTAGCTAATAACCTATGTGGGCATATAGTTTTGGGAGAAAAAAGATGTTCATTGAAATTCGGCCTAACGTAGGGAGAACTTCCATCATACCATATCCACTCGGTACTTAGCCTCCATGCCCATAGAGTAGATCATTCACATTAACACTATTGTACCTGAGAAGGCCACCAACATTAGGCCTACCGACCCAAGGTACATTACACATGAAAGGGCCACCCCCATTAGGTCTACCGATTCAAGGTACATTACAGGGATAACTCATTGAATCCTCAAGAAAGGGCCACCACCATTAGGTCTACCGCTTCAAGATTCATCATTTCACACATGTAAGGGCCACCAACATTATGTCTACCGCTTCAAGGGTTATCATCACATTAGTTTCTAGACTCATCATGAAGGGCAACCAACATTACGCCTACCGGTTCAAGACATAGCCTAGAGTACTTCATCATTCATTTATGAAAGGACTACCAACATTAGGTCTACCGATTTTATGTTCATTAAGTCAAGACACATTCATTACACAAGAAGAGGATGTCTAAGCCTACCAATTCAAGATACTTCAAGCAAGACCACAATCATCAATACAAGTAAAGGATACCTTAAGCCTACCAATTCAAGATATACCATCATATTATTGAAACCCTTCACATTCTATCATCATCATTCATCAATGTTAATTGAGAATATGATTTCAATAATAACACAATTATATTCTAAACATGATCATAATACTCTCATTATGATTACACATATATACTTCACATCATGATCATACACAGATCCTTCATGGAATTTCCCTCCAAGGCTATGTATCAATCTCAACCCAAAAATATAGAATACTTCATTATATAAGGGAATTAACATGATTCAATAATTAATTCAATATAAGCATAAACAATTCAACATACTTTCATAATCAATCAATTCCCAATCACAAATCACAACTTACGATTTTGGGAGAAATATGGGTTCATAGGAGAAATTCACCATATATAATTCAACAATTCATTCATAATTCATCATATAAAAACCTTTGAAAACATTTTAGAATTGAACCCATGCATAGATTGAAAACCTAGGTTTTTGGGGGAATTTGGAAACTTGAAATCATCTTTTGATAGGGCTCCTTGAATGAAACTTAATCAAGGATGAAGACTATCATACCTTTAGGGAATAAACTCCGCAAAAATTGAGTGAGAATGGTGAGATCTTGTGCTTGAAAGCTCGAATCCTTCTTCTCAAATGGTGGTTTCTAGAGAGAGAAATAAATTTGGGGAAGAAGAACTTTGGGGAAGAGAGAAATAAGTTTCCATATCATGAGATAACTATCCTGGGAGCCCGTACTAACTAGCGTGAAGGAACCCATCTGTAACAACCAAAAAATGAACTAGTGAAACTTGAGCCTAACGTGTGTTTGTTTGTGTTCGTCTTGAGTTTTGATGGTCTTTCATGTTGTCCCGAGCCATGGTTGAGGTGTTTAGGGGTTAGACTTCAAGTTATGACTCCCCTTGGACCACCCTAAGGGTCCTTGAGGAGGACCCTAAGTCTAACACCAAGACCCCAAGGAAACCATCAAGTTTGCCAACTTAGGGTGACCTACGGATGGGGTTCACACCCCGTAGGTCCATCCACGCCCCGTGGATGGCCTCTATAGGTCATGAGCCCCAAATCCATGTCTCAGTCCCAATCCACGGAGGAACAACACGGTGCCGTCAACCCATCCACGGTTCGTGGATGGGAGTCGAAATGCGCACTATTTTTCTGGTGCAAGTCTCGGCCAAGGTAAGGTCCTTTTGGTAATTAGTTAATTAGTTGTTTTAAATGCATGGACTGTTATTTTAGGTGTTTTAACATATTTGAAGTGTATTAAAATATTAAAACACCCATTTAGACTTCATCTCTAAATAAAAACCCTTCTCTCCCAAATGGTTCTCTCTAGAAACTCCATTGGAGATCAAGCTAAAGTTCAAGCTAGGTTTGGGAATTTCAAGGCGTTTCATCATTAATTTTCATGGATAATCAATTATAAGGTATTATGATCCTTCATCTAGGGTGAGCTATCACCGTAGAGTTAATTTCAAAATAGATTTAAAGGTTTTCAAGTTTCACCAAAAACCTAGATTTCACTCAATCTCATGGGTTTTTGCATCAAATGTTTTCAAATCACAAGTTATGATTATATTGATGTTTAATTGATGATTTAAGATGAAAAACTCTATGAACCCATGATTTCTCTCAATTTCTAAATTTGGTCTTATGAAGTGGGTTGTTGATTATGAATGAATGATGATGGATTCATGTGTAGATTAATTTAGATTATTGATTTGTATCATTATGTATGTCTAATTATGGTTATTTGTTGGTGAATTGAGGAATTATGATCATAGCCTTGAAAGGCAATTTTTACCTAGTTTCATGATAAATGTAAAATTGTGATTGAATTGTTGATCCACTTGAAAGGTGGAGGTGTTTACTTACTATGTACATTATGATCATGGTCCTAAAGGCATAAAATGATGAATTGAATTCTTATCATGTTGTTGTGTATATGAATGTGAGGTGAAGCATGTGCGTGATCTAAATGAATGAGTCATGATCATGTTTAGAAGCTAATTGTGTTAGGATTGAATGGTATCTCTCTATTAACACTTGTAAATGATGTTGATTATGTGAAAGGATATTCTCACATACAAACACACACATGAATGAATGAATTAATGAATAAAGGCTAATGACAATGTTATTGAATGTGAAGTACTATTTGAAAGACTATTCTCATATTGTACTCTAACGAATGTTCATGACTTGTTGTGAAAGGACTTTCTCATAATAAGGGGATTCTTAGGTGAAAGGCTATTCTCATCTTCGAATCTATGAGCTTTCCAATGAATGAATGTTGGGTTGGGATGGATGCTCATCCAGGAGTTGAGGCGGAGTGTCTAGTAACAATCCCTATATTCTTTTTTAATGAATGTGGGTTTGAGATGGATGAGCAACCGTGATTTTGAGGTGGGTTATTTAGTAGCATTCTGTTATCCTATAATGAACTAATGAAATGAATGTCAATACTCCATTGGGGACTAATGCTACGGACCGAGAGGATATGAAATGGGGTGGATACTTATCCGGGAATTGAGGTGGGGTATCTAGTAGCAACCTCTTGAGATGAATCCTCAACCGTGAGTTAAGGCGGGGTATATAGTAGCAATCTCCCTATCCCTTAACTATGTGCCCACATAGGTCTATAGCTAGTGGATCCACTTAAGCTAAAATGAATGGTCCTACCTTAGGTAAGTAGGAATCCCTTATCCGGTGAGAGTGACACCGGGATTCCATGTCAAGCTCTCATGGTCTATGTTGGTTAAAGCTTACCCACACAATAATGGTTAATGGACTATGGTCTCTTAAGGATGTACTACATGGGTAGGTGGCGGAATGGGACGACATCAATGCATTGCACAAGTAGGCATTTGAGAGAGGTCATGGTGTGTTCCTAATAATGTTAATGAAATGAATGGGCTCTTATGATGACTTTTATGAGAATGTTGATCTAATGTCTAATGAATGAAGGTGCTCTTAACATAATGATGTTAATGAAGAATGTTGACTTAAATGCTTATATGCTTAAATATAAATGATGCATGCTACACTTGGATGGTATATGAGTTACTTCCTTGTCATGTCTTATTATATATGAGGGTGTCTTGTGTATGGTGACTTGAAAGGAGTACTTAGTGTGAGTAGTAGTATGGGATGATACTTGCACATTACACAAGTATGACTTAGAGTTGTCTTATATGTTGGTCTTAATGTGATGATGTGATGTATGTAATGTTTATGTGTCTTATATGATTTATTGTGTAAAGGTGGAAATGATGAATGGTAAATTCACTTTTGGTGATCTTAAGGTGGTGTCTTGGTGTGGGTGGTGGTATGGGATGCTACCCATACATTGCACAAGATGTAGCTTGAGGGTTACTTGAGGTGGAGGTTCAAGGTAAAGGTAAAGGTATATATGTGATTATGCTTAAATGTGAAGTATGTGACTTTGTATGTTTGTTGTGACTTATATTATGCCTATTGTATCAATGTTCATGAAGTTTTAAAAAAATGGCATAAAAGGATGGCTTTCAACAAAATGTCCCTTTTTAGAATGTTTTTACATGGTCATCAAACTTAGTACATTTTTGTGTGCAAACCCATATTTTCCTTTTTTTTTACTACGAGTGTAGGTTCTGGAAAGTGATTGCATTCTCTAGTGAAGCTTGGGATTAGAGTTCTCTCAAGACCTCTTTTGGTACGTCCTCATATGTCGAGGACAAGGCTTTTATTGTTCCTAGTTTCTTTATGTTTGAGACTTATATAATAGAAATTTTAGTATTTTTGATTGTAAAAGGCCGTGACCCTATCTTTTTAAAGTTTGTCTTAAGATGGCCATGTGAGACTTAATAATCCGCTGCTTTATAAATGAGTCTTGAATAGTTGGTTTTAAATGAAAAGTTTTAAATTCTATACGATTTCTATTACCTATGCGATGAATGAATGCTATAAGGCTTGTATTACATCCCTTCGAGGTCGAGTACGCCGTGTTACAACTAGGGGGTGCTCTCGGGTTGTGACAAACATGATATCAGAGCACAAGGTTTTGGGAATGGTTTTTTGGGTTGATGTCTCACAAGCCATGTCTAGTAGAGTCTTGTTTATCGGTGTGAGTCATGACACATCTATGAGCGAGAGGCTATAGGACGTTAGCAGTTACACTTATTTCATATTCTTGAAGTCATGCCTTAGAGTTTAGCTCTATAAGTGTTCTTTTTCCTAATCCTTTCTCTTGTGTTTATAGGATATGAATACAAGGGCTAAACTGAGGATAGTGGAAGAAGAGATGGTTAATGAGGGAGTTCCTCCCCAAGGTGACAAAGTTCCTTTAGGCAATCAAGAAAATGAGGTTCCGGTGGTTTCCCCGGATATGACCAATGAAAATATTAGGATGGCTTTTCTAACCCTAGCTCGAGCCATGACGGTTCAATTGAATAGAGATGTGGAGCCTTGGGTGAATGCTAATGAGCGTACCATCGCCTCAAGATTGAGAGACTTTGTGAGGATGAATCCTACTACCTTTCTTGGCTCTAAACTGGGAGAAGATCCCCAAGAATTCTTGGATGAAGTTGGTAAGATAGTAGATGCTGTGGGAGTAACTTTGAGGGAGAAGGCGTACTTGGCTTCCTACCAATTGAAAGATGTGGCCCAAGTGTGGTTCACTCTATGGAAAGCCAACAGGCCGGTTGAAGCGGGTCTTTTAGAATAGGAGGAGTTTAAGAGAACTTTCCTTAGTAAGTACTTTCCCCGTGAGAAGAGGGAGGTTAAGGTTGAGGAGTTTGTAAACCTTAGGCAAGGTACTATGAGTGTGGAGGAGTATTCCTTGAAGTTTACTTTGTTGTCTAAATATGCTCCATCCTTGGTGTCTAACCCTAGGGATGAGATGAGTAGGTTTGTTACCGGTGTATCCGACTAGTCAAGGAAGACTGTCGTACGACGATGCTCCATGATGATATGAATATCTATAGACTTGTTGTGTAGGCTTAATCTATTGTGGATTCCAAACTCAAGAGGATGAATAGGGATTTGAAGAGGGGTAGATCCGATGAAAAAAGTCAATCTAGGTCCAAGAAGAGGTCTTTCAATCAAGATTCCTCAATGGTTACAATGATAGGGTGTCTACCCCGAAATCTCAAGGAGGGAATGGATATGGTCCTTTTATTGATAGGCCTAGATATGCCACATGTGGGAAGCAACATTTGGGTAACTGTCTTTCTGGCACGGATGGGTGCTTTGGGTGTGGATAAAAGGGGCATAAGATGAGGGATTGCCCAACACTTTTGGGAAAAGGGACAGAGGCCAAGCAAGCTTCTAATGATGGTAAGGTTCTTATCCCTCCAAATTATGGTCGTTTCTATGCTCTTCAAGCTAACAAGGACAAATAAGGTAATCCAGATGAAGGTATCGGTAAGTTATAGTTCCTTTTGTTGTGATGAGGTTCCTATGTTGTGTTTTGTGATAGCCTTAGTTGGGTTTTATCCTAAGTGGGGGATGGTATGTTGAGTAGTAAGGTTGTTGAGGGTGTTGATATCCTTATCTCTTTCCTTCTATTCCTATTTAAGCTTTAGATCAAGAGTTCTTTATAGCTTGTTGCATGTTTTGCAGTAATGTGTGAAAATGTGTTCCATGTTCTCCTTATGTTATACATGTTCTAGTTGATTCTTGTTTAAATGAGAAAAATGAGTTTTCAAATTGTGTTCCTCAAGTTGATATGCATCTATGATGAGTTGCCTAAATGTTGAATGAATTGACTTGTTGAGCATGATGTGATTTGGAGAAGGAAGTTACTCAAATGAAATGAGAAATGTGAAGTTTTGATACATAATGAGTGTGTAGGTGTAGTTCCTACCTCCTTATTTGCATTGAGTCTTTTGATGTAGAATTGATGTTTCCTCATATGTTTATGTATTTATATTGATGTTACATGCATGATAGTGGGCTTCTAGTCTTTAGTCGTTACCCCTTAATGTGTTTTAAGTGTCATTCGAGGATGAATGTTCCCAAGTGGGGTATAATGAAACGACCCTAAAAATGAACTACTGAAACTAGAGCCTAACGTGTGATCGTTTCTGTTCGTCTTAAGTTTTGATGGTATTTATTTTTATCCCGAGACATGGTTGAGGTGTTTAGGGGTTAGACGTCAAGGTACGACTCCCCTTGGACCACCCTAAGGGTCCTTGAGGAGGACCCTAAGTCTAAAACAAAGACCCCAAGGAAACCATCAAGTTTGCCAACTTAGGGTGACCTACGGATGGGGTTCACACCCCGTAGGTTCATATACGCCCCGTGGATGGCCTCCGTAGGTCATGAGCCCCAAAAACATGTCTCGGTCCCAATCCACAGAGGGACATCACAGTGCCGTCACCCATCAACGGTCCGTGGATGGAAGCCGTAAATGGGCACTAGTTTTCTGGTGCAAGTCTCAGCCAAGGTAAGGTCCTTTTGGTAATTAATTAATTAGTTGTTTTAAATGCATGCACAAATATTTTATGTGTTTTAACATATTTTAAGAGTATTAAAGAATTAAAACACCCATTTAGACTTCATCTCTCAATCAAAACCCTTCTCTCCCAAAAGGTTCTCTCTAGAAACTCTATTGGAGATCAAGGTCAAGTTCAAGCTAGGTTTGGGAATTTCAAGGCGTTTCATCATTAATCTTCATGGATAATCAATTATAAGGTATGGTTATCCTTTATCTAGGGTTAGCTATCACCCTAGAGTCAGTTTCAAAATAGATTTCAAGGTTTTCAAGTTTCACTAAAAACCTAGATTTCACTGAATCTCATGGGTTCTTGCATCAAACGTTTTCAAATGATAAGTTATGATTATATTGATGATTTAGATGAAAAAATCTATGAACCCATGATTTCTCTCAATTCCTAAATTTGGCCTTATGAAATGGGTTGTTGATTATGAATGAATGTTAATGGATTCATGTGTAGATTGATTTAGATTATTGATTTGTATCATTATGTATGTCTAATTATGGTTATTTGTTGGTGAATTGAGGAATTATGATTATAGTCTTGAAAGGGCAAGTTTGACCTAGTTTCATGTTAAATATAAAATTGTGATTGAATTGTTGATCCACTTGAAAGGTGAAGGTGTTTACTTACTTTGTACATTATGGTCATGGCCTTGAAGGAATAAATTAATGAATTGAAGTATTATCATGATGTTGTATATATGAATGTGATGTGAACCATGTGTGTGATCTAAAGGAATGAGTCATGATCATTTTTAGAAGCTAGTTGTGTTAGGATTGAATGTTATCTCTCTATTAACACTTGTAAATGATGGTGATTATGTGAAAGTATATTCTCACATACACACACACATGAATGAATGAAGGATAATGACAATGTTAATGAATGTGAAGTACTATTTGAAAGGCTATTCTCATATTGTACTCTAACAAATGTTAATGACTTGTTGTGAAAAGACTTTCTCACAATAAGGGGATTCTTAGGTGAAAGGATATTCTCATCTTTGAATATATGAACTTTCCAATGAATGAATGTTGGGTTGGGATGGATGCTCATCCGGGAGTTGAGCCGGAGTGTCTAGTAACAATCCCTATATTCCCTTTTAATGAATGTGGGTTTGAGATGGATGCTCTACCATGAGTTGAGGTGGGGTATCTAGTAGGAATCTCTTATCCCTTATTGAACTAATGAAATGAATGTCAATACTCTGTGGGGAATAATGCTAAGCCCCGAGAGGATATGAAATGTGGTGGATACTCATTCTGGTGTTGAGGAGGGGTATCTAGTAGCAACCTCTTGAGCTGGATGCTCAACCGTGAGTTGAGGCAGGGTTTCTAGTAGGAATCTCCTTATCCCCTAACTATGTGCCCACATAGGTCTATAGCTAGTGGATCCACCTAAGCTAAAATGAATGGTCCTACCTTAGGCAAGTAGGAATCCCTTATCGGGTGAGGGTGACACCGAGATTCCATGTCAAGCTCTCATGGTCTATGTCGGTTAAGGCTTTAGCCCCATAATAATGGTTAATGGACTATGGTCTCTTAAAGATGTACTACTTAGGGTAGGCGGTGGAATGGGACACCATCTATGCATTGCAAAAGTAGGCATTTGAGAAAGGTCACGGTGTGTTCCTTATAGTGTTAATGAAATAAATGGGCTCATATGATGACTTTTATGATAATGATGGTCTAATGTCTAATGAATGAAGGTGCTCTTAATGTAATGATGTTTATGAAGAATGTTAACGTAAATGCCTATATGCTTAAATGTAAATGATGTATGCTACACTTGGATGGTATATGAGTTAATTCCTTGTCGTGTCTTATTGTATATGAAGGTCCTTGTCTATGGTGACTTCAAAGGAGTACTTAGTGTGAGTATTATGGGATGCTACTTGCACGTTGCACAAGTATGACTTAGAGTTGTCTTAGATGTTGGTCTTAATGTGATGATGTGATGCATGTAATGTTTATGTATCTTATATGTATTATTGTGTAAAGGTGTAAAGGATGAATGGTAAGTTCAGTTTTGGTGAACTTAAGGTGGTGCCTTGGTGTGGGAGGTGGTATGGGATGCTACCCATACATTGCACATGTTGTAGCTTGAGTGTTACTTGAGGTGGAGGTTCAAGGTAAAGGTAAAGATATATATGTGGTTTTGCTTAAATGTGAAGTATTTGAATTTGTATGTTGGTTGTGACTTATATTATGCCTATTGTATCAATGTTCATGAAGTTTTACAAAAATGGCTTAAAAGCATGGCTTTCAACAAAATGTCCCTTTTTAGCATGTTTTTGCATGGTTATCATACTTCGTACATTTTTGTGTGCTAACCCATACTTTCCTATTTTATTTACTACAAGTGTAGGTTCCGGCAAGTGATTGCATTCTCTAGTAAATTTTGGGATTATAGTTCTCTTAAGACCTCTTTTGGTATGTCCTCATATGTCGAGGACATGGACTTTTATTGTTTGTAGTTTCTTTATGTTTGAGACTTATGTAATAGACATTTTAGTATTTTCGATTGTAAAGGGCAGTGACCCTATCTTGTTAAAGATTGTCTTAAGATGGCCATGTGAGACTTAGTATTCCACTGCTTTATAAATGAGTCTTGAATAGTTGGTTTTAGATGAAAAGTTTTAAATTCTTTATGATTTCTATTACCTATGCGATGAATGAATGCTATGAGGCTTGTACTAGACCACTTCGGGGTCGAGTACACCGTGTTACGACTAGGGGGTGCTCTCGAGTCGTGACACCATCTCATTTTCATATCCACACGGTGCTATTCATAATTCCCTTTTGAATTCATATTAAGTCTTTACTTAAGTTGTTGTTCATGAAAGAATGCACTAGGCACTAAAACCAACATGGTAACATAATAACTCATTGATTCATTAGGTTAGAATGTCCTTTCAACCTTAGAATCATCAATATGTGAGTAAACCTTTCATATCATATTCATAGTGTGTTCATGAGAATAAACTTTCATCCAACACAACAATACTATCATAGTCAAAAACATATCATACATAGTCATCTGTAAGGTAGGGAAGAATGATTCTTACAACAATACCACATTTACACAATTATCATAGGACCCCACTTTCTAAGTGAATCATTAGCTCATACAAAATTCTCATAAAAATGTATAAACCCTCATACTTTTTCCCTTCAAGGGCCATGAATCACAATTAACCCAAACATGTACAATAACTACATAATATAAGCGGAATTTCATGATTCAATAACTAATTCAACATAAACATAAACCAGCTCACATCATCAATTTATTATTTATCAATATGGGGGAATCATGGGTCTATGGGGAATTTTCATCATAAAACAATAATACTCCATCAATCCAATCATAATTCTCCATAACCAACCATAATTAACCATAAATAAACAATAAAAAATGTTTTGGAAGAAGACCCATGACATAGATTGAAAACCCTAGGTTTGGGAGAAATTGGAATCTTAAAAACCAAGTTTTGAGGGGACTCTATGAGGGGAAACTACCCATACATGAGAAGCAACCATACATTGATTTAGAATCCCCAAGCATTTGAGTAAGGAAGATGAGTTCTTGAGCCCTAGTCTTCAAGTTCTTGTTCTTCTGCAATTGAGGATTTCTAGTGAGCGAAATATTGTGAGGGAGAGGATTTTGGGATTTATTTGGGTGTTGTGAATTAATGACTTGAATTGAGTGAATTTGGCTTAAAACAACTTATATAGTATCCCAAAAATACCCAAAACGACCTCACTTTAATTGGATCTAAATAGGAAAAGACTTAATTGACCTTCACTTAATGAACCCATCCAGGCACCACGAGCCCCTTCAGAAATCGTGGTGAGGACCACGATCTGTGGTCCCGCTCATGAAGGTTGGGCAGTAGCTAGGCACTTGGTGCCTTAGGCTCACAAGCCCAAGGCATTACCACGAGGGGCTCCACGAGCCATGGTCCCTCTCGTGGTCCTTAAGGCAGTAGCCTTGCCACTTAGGGGCCCCTAGCTCAATGCCTAAAGCATCTTCACGAGGGGCTCCACAAGCCGTGGTCCCTCTCGTGGCCTTGAGGCAGTAGCTATGATTTTGGGTGCACATTTTCCCATGGAAAAGGAAACTCCACGAGTCCCCTTCACGAGCCGTGGTGAGGACCACAGTCTATGGTCCCCCTCCTGAAGGGTGAGGCAGTGTGCTTAAGCTAGGGGCATCCTTGGCCTTTGGCTTTGGCTTGGTACCTATGCCTTGGCACTTGCCTCTTGGCTTAGACCGTTATAAACCTCATTTCAACCCTAAATGATCTTATAACGTACTTGGAGTCATTTTATGATTTTTAACCTTTACGTTTAGGCGCTCTAATTTAACCTACCATTTTCCGGAGTGTTACATTATCTCCCCCTTGGGAACATTCGTCCTCGAATGGCGATTTAGACACCTTACGAAACTAAAGACTCAAGATTAGCAGCCCATCTGCATGCAACATCTATATAATGCACAAAACATAACCAATGCAACACAAGTAGGTAGGAACTACCTCCACAACCCATCATGCACAAAATTCATCATTTCATAAAAACATGGGAGGAACTACCCTCTCCAACTTAAAGAAAGCTCAACAAAACATTATGGAGCCAATATGCCATTTCATCATAAGCATAACTAAGCATGTTCATCAAACCATCTCATGAAGTCAAATTTGCACTCATCATACTTAAAATGCAAATAAACATGAGGAATATAAAAATCATGAAAACTCAATTTATGCTAAATATGAATTCTCACAAGAACATGCATATTATAAGGAAGAATAATGAAGGACACATATAGCATATATGACTTCTCAAACACCAAACTTAAGAGAACTAATTACCTCAAGCTTGGATAGGAGTAGGAGGAAAAATATGAGGATAGCGGAACTTCATATCGGCCTCGGCTTCCCATGTAGCACCCTCAAATAAGTGATTCCTCCATAAAACCTTTACGGAAGCTACTTCCTTGTTTCTCAACCTCTTAACTTGCCGGTCTAAAACCTCTACCGAAACATGTTCATAAAAAAGGCTCTCATCAACTCCCAAACCTTCTAAACGAATAATGGATACCGGATCACCAATACACTTCTTAAGCATGGAAACATGAAACACCGGGTGAACTGGAGCCAATTCATTTGGCATGCCTAATTCATATGCAACTTTCCCAACACATTGCAAGATTTGATACGGGTCCACATACCAGGGACTAAGCTTTTCCTTCTTACCAAACCTCATCACACCTTTCAAAGGTGAGATCTTCAAGTAGACCCAATCACCATTTTCGAATTCTAGATCTCTTCTTATAACATCGGCATAAGACTTTTGCCGACTTTGGGCCGTCTTCAACCTCTCTCTAATGATTCGAACTTTTTCAATGGCATCATAAACTAATTCAGGACTAATTAGAGTAATTTCACCTACTTCAAACCTACCAACCAGAGATCTACAACTCCTACCATATAGTGATTCAAACGGGGCCATGGCAATACTTGCGTGGTAATTATTGTTGTAGGCAAACTTTATCAACGGTAGATGGTCATCCTAATTACCTTGAAAATCTATTACACACGCACCCAACATATCCTCTAAGGTTTGAATGGTGCGTCCGCTCGACCATCTATTTGAGGGTGAAAGGTCGTGCTAAGCTTGACCTTAGTACCAAGCCCTTTTTGAAAATCCTTCCAAAAGTGTGAAGTAAATTGAGTACCCCGATCTGTAATGATAGAGGAGGGAACCCCATGCAACTTCACTATCTCCTTGATATATACAGTTTGGCATAATCTTCTGGAGAAAATAAAACCTTGTCAGGAATAAAGTGGGCGGATTTGGTCATCTTACCAATGCTGACCCAAATAGAGTTATGTTTCCTTCGAGTACGAGGCAAACCCACAATAAAATCCATATTCAATCCTACCACTTCAAAGTAGGAATATCTATATTTTTGGACAAACCTCCTGGCCTTTGTTGTTTGGCCTTAACTTATTGGCAATTCGGGCATTTGGCTACAAAATCCGCTATATCCTTCTTCATACTATTCCACCGATAGACTTCTCGTAGATCACAATACATCTTGGTTGTTCGCCGATGAATAGAATATTGTGAACCATGAGCCTCTTCTAAAATTTTCTCCCTCAAGCCATCAACATCTGGAACACATAATCTACCTTGGTACTTAAGCACCCCATCTCCCCCTTGGGAGAAGGCCTCAAACTGACTTGTTGAGTACCGACTCCTTCAACTCCATCAATATGGGATCAAGGCCTTGTTTAGACTCACATCAACCACAAAGGAGGATTCGGAACTATGATGGACCATGACACCACCCTTGGTGGAATCCACTAGTTGGACACCTAACCGGGCCAACCTATGTACATCACGGACCAACCTATGTACATCACAGACCAACTCCTTATGCTCATCTTCTATATGATGCACACTAGCCATGGACAATCGACTTAGGGCATCCGCAACTACATTGGCTTTGCCGAGGTGGTAAATGACACTCATGTCATAATCTTTTAAAAGCTCTAACGACCTTATTTTCTGGCTTTTCAAGTATTTTTGGCTAAACACATATTGAAGACTCTTGTGATCGGTGAAAACATCCACATGGACCCCATATAGGTAATGTCTTTATATCTTCAAAGCAAACTCTACCACCGTTAATTCTAAATCATAGGTTGGATAATTCTTTTCATGGATCTTAAGTTGCCTTGAAGCATAGGTAATCACTTTACCATGTTGCTTAAGGACACATCCCAAACCCACTCGAGAAGCGACACAATTCACCACAAACACATCGGTATCCTCCGGTAAGGTCAACACCGGAGTGGAAGTATGTCTGTCTTTCAACACTTGAAAGCTTTTCTCACAAGCCTCCGACCACACAAACTTAGCTTTCTTTTGAGTCAAAGTCGTCAATGGAGAAACAATGGAGGAGAAACCCTCAACAAATCTCCTATAGTAACCGGCCAAACCCAAAAAGCTTCTAATATCGGTAGGATTTAGAGGTGTAGGCCAACCCTTGATCACATCCGTCTTCCTAGTATCTACCTCAATACCCTTGTTCGACACAATATGACCAAGAAAGGCTACATATCTTAGCCAAAACTCACACTTACATAACTTCACATACAATCATTGGTCTTTATCGACTTGCAATACGTTCCTCAAATGGTTCATGTGCTGATTTTCACTCCTTGAATAGATCAAAATATTATCAATAAACACTATCACAAACATATCAAAGTACTGTCTAAACACTCTACTCATTAGATCCATGAATGTCGTCGGGGCATTGGTCAACCCAAATGACATAACCACAAACTCAAAGTGACCATACCGGGTCCTAAAGGCCATGATGGTAATGCCAACCCCTCCTACCCTTAGTGTATGGTAACCATAACGAAGATCTAATTTGGAGAAATTGTTAGCCCCTTGAAGTTAATCAAACAAATCGCCAATTCTTGGAGGAGGATACTTATTTTTTATAGTTACCTTGTTCAATTGGTGGTAGTCAATACACATCCTAAGGGACCCATCATTATTTCTAACAAACAATACCAGAGTAGCCCATGGAGATATGCTCGGTTGGATAAAACCTTTCTCTAACAAATCCTTGATTTGATCCTTCAACTCTTTCAATTCGGCCGAAGCCATTCTATAAAGTGGAAATGATATAGGTTGCGTATCCAGCAAAAGATCAATGCCAAAATCTATCTCCCGTTTGGGAGGAATATCGGGCAAGTCATCGAGAAAGACTTTTGGAAACCCACTAACCACAGGGACCGACTCTAAGGAAGGGGTTTCAGACTCAACATCCTTAACCTTAACAATATGGTAAACACACCCCTTGGAGATCATTTTCCCAGCTTTGAGACAAGAAACAAATTGACCTCTAGGGATAGAATTTCCCCCCTTCCACTTTAAAGTAGACTCATTTGGAAATTGAAACTTGACCACCCGAGTCCTACAATCAATAGAGGCATAACATGCATGCAACCAATCCATACTTAAAATTACATCAAAATCTAACATGTCTAACTCCACTAAATCAACCAAGGTAACTTTATGGGACAAAGAAATAAGACAACTCTTATAGACTCTTTTTGCCACTACCGAGTCACCAACCGGGGTAGAAACCAAAAAAGGTTCTTCTAACACATCGGGGAGTATTTCAACTTTCATAGTCACAAAAGGGGTAACAACTGACAAAGTGTCACCGGGGTCGAACAATGCATATACATCAATAGAAATAACTTGTAACATACCGGTCACAACATCTGTGGAGCTCTCTCGGTCACCTTGGGATTGAAGAGCATAAAAATGGTTCTTCTTGGGAGCATCGGAATTTGAACCACTAGGAGGGACTTGCTTGCCCTCTCTTCCTTGAGCCCTTAGCATGGGACAATCTCTCTTCATATGGTTGTTCTTCCCACAACTATAGTAACCATCCGTGCCAACTAGGCACTTACCATTATTCTTTTTACCACATTTTGCACATTTTGGCCTATCAACATAAGAACCACCACTATTACCTCTTTGTGGCTTAGGGTTAGACACCCTATCTTTGTTGACCCTTGAAGTGCTAGAGGAGCCTTGGTTGGAAAACCTCTTCTTGAACCTTGGTCTACCTTGACTCTCAAATTTACCCTTGGAAGAATTTCCCATCATCGGTCCTTTCCTTCTTTACTTTCCTATTTACTTGCTTGAGCTTTTGTTCCTCAATTTATTCAGTATGAACCATAAGACGTGAAATATTTATACTAGGGATGAGCATTGCCGAACGACATTCAATGAATACCAAGTCGGATACACCCATAACACATTTGTTCATCTGGGCCCTAGAGTCCGCTACTAAGGTTGGAGAATACTTAGACAATTGGTTGACTTTAATGCCATACTCTTTCACACTCAAACCTCTTTGTCTAAGATTTATGAACTCTTGCATCTTTCGTTCCCTCAACTCTAGGGGAAAGAACCTATCAAGGAAGACCGAATTGAAAAATTCCCAATCCACCGAACCCGTTCCAATGGATCTTTCACCCTTCCATTGATCATACCATACTTGAGCCACATCTTTCAATTGGTAGGAAGCTTGTTCCATCTTGTCTTGTGGAGACACCCCCATAGCATCAAGCACTTTAAAGATCTCATCTATAAACCCTTTTGGGTCTTCCTGCACTTTGGAACCAAAGAACATATGGGGGTTCATTCTTGTGAAATCCCATATCCTTGAAGTGGTTATTCTTACATTGGGGTTCAAATGAGGTCTAGCATCCCTATTTACTTGGTCCGTCATGGCTTGGGTCAATACTTAGAGAGCCGACCTTATTTCCACATTTTTCATAGTCCCCACATCAATAAGAGCTTGACGAACTTGAGCATCTTGAGGACCTTGGGGAGGAACTCCCTCATTCACATTCTCCTCTTCCATCCTTCTTGAGTTCGCCCTTCTTGTATTCATATCCTATAGACACAAGAAAAGGGTTAGGAAAAGGACTTCATAGAGTTAAAACTCCAAGGCACGACTAAAGACTAATGAAACAAGAGAGATTTCCTAAGCATCTTATAGCCTCTCATTCATAAATGTGGTGTGCTTCACACTTATGAATAAGACTCTACCAGACGTGGTTCATGAGATATCATCCTAGAATCATTCTAAACCTTGTGCTCTAATTACCAAGTTTGTCACGACTTAGGGGTACCCCCTAGATGCAACACGGCGTACTCGACCACTAGGAGCCGTGGTGCCGTTCATGACCCGTCTAACTGGGCGTGGTCCCTGACGGGGCTGCCCAAGTGAAGGGTTTTTAAGTAATTTCGTTTTAACTTTAGAACATGTGGGGTGGATTTTAAATGTTTTATATCATTAATTTAAATAGTTTTAAGTCTCAAAACCTTTCTTTAACTCATTATTCTCAAATACCCAAATCAAAACCTCCAAAGTTCTTCTCTCTCAATATTTCTCTCTCAACTCAAGGAACAAGGAGAAGTGGGAACTAGGGTTTGGATTCAAAGCTTTCTTCATCAAATTTATTTGGGAATTCATCAACTAAGGTATGGTGTCTCTTGATCTAGGACTCATCTTCATCCTAGAGTCAATTCCAAAGGATTTTACAATGTTTTCAAAAAGTGACTAAAAGCTTGTTTTTGAATTCTATCAAGGGTTCTTGCATGAAAATGATTTGAAATGTTGGGATATGGATTAATTGATATTTGTTTGTTGTTTTTGAATGAAATACTCCATGAATCCTTGTCCTCTACAAAACCCTAAAATTTGCTATGAAGTGGGTCTATTTCTATAAATTCAAATTTGATGGAACTATGTATAAAGTGAATTGTATTGATAGTTCTTATGTTGTTTAATGTTTATTTATGATTACTTGTTGATAATGGATGAATTAAGGGTGGTAAACCTTATGGGTGAAGTATTGGTGAGTTCTTGGATTTTGGTGATTTTGGCTATGGCTTTGGATTATGGTAAAAAAGCTTGAACTCTCTCTATTGAGTTGATTGTTGTTGGTAGATTGAATCCACCTTTTGTGGAAGTGTTATATCCTATTCTTGTACGGTAATATTGTGAATTGAGTCCATGAAGGGCATTTATATGAGTGTTATTATATTGATGTGTTATTATACATATATGAGTCTATATGTAAAGTCCTATATGAAGCTATATGTAAAGTTTGTGTGAAGCTATTATGTGAAGATGTTCTAATGGTATTAATGTGATATTGTATAAAGTGTATTATGCTATTGTGAAAGCATGTTTCTCTTGAAATGGTGATATGTGGTGATGATGGACTATGATGAGTCTTTATAAGATGATATTGTAGCTCATATGCTAGACTTGAGTATCTTGTCTTGTGTCATGAAAGCTTGATTGTATACGAATGTTTGGTTGGGCTATGACTTAGTAATAGAGCCCTTCCTA
Organism: Solanum piurae; assembly: GCA_029582685.1. NCBI lineage: Eukaryota > Viridiplantae > Streptophyta > Magnoliopsida > Solanales > Solanaceae > Solanum > Solanum piurae. The sequence continues at coordinate 457 of JAJOOO010000618.1, read as the reverse complement.
TAAATGCTAAAAGAGGAATTCTAGGCCCAGACTTCAATTGGTAGACTTAAGCATAGTGCCTTTTCATGAGTCTAGCTTTCCTAAGTAAATGTATAACCTTAAAGGATGTGCCTTAGGGTGATGTTCCCTTATTGAGTGAGATGATAGACTTAGAGATGGATGGAGCCGGAACGGCATGAGAATCCTTATCTAAGAAAGTCAAATGAGCTATCCTTTTGAACCTATATTGGCTATGACTAAGAAATAGGGACTTTCTTGGGAAGAGGTACTATGAGTTGGTTGAACTAAAAAAGGAACCCTCTCTAGTATGTATGTGATTGAATACTCTATGGAAACCAAGGCTAAGCACCGAGGGGATGTGGTTAGGATGGTGGCCTAGTTGAGCATGAGATTAGGCACAATGAACATCCTTGGACATCTCTTAAACCATGTGCCAACATGGGTTGCTTTTAGTTCT
>JAJOOO010000617.1:0-36913 GCA_029582685.1 Solanum piurae | reverse complement strand
TTCTTTCAGCTGTCTCTTTAATTCCGCGCCTGAACATCTTTCCTGCAAAACATGATAAAGACACATAAAAACCCATACAAAAAGGCCCTAGACACACACAACTTGTAAGTGAATTGTATTAGAAATACCGTAAACCCACGGTATATCAGTATGGTCACTATGAATTTTTAGTTATGTCTTTTGTACTGACAAATGCTCATGCAGCTTTCATGGACTTAATGAACAGAGTGTTCAAACAGTATTTGGACTTATTCGTTATTGTCTTCATTGATGATATCCTCATTTATTCTCGGAGTGATAAGGAGCATGCGACTCATCTGAGGGTTGTTATGCAAACTCTCAAAGATCGACAATTATTCACTAAGTTCAACAAATGTGAATTTTGGTTACAACATGTCGCTTTCCTTGGTCATGTGGTATCTAGCAATGGAATCTGAGTGGATTCTCAGAAGATAGAAGTAGTGAAACAATGGCCCAGACCCACCTCTCCAATATATATTAGTAGTTTCTTGGATTTTGTTGGTTATTACAGGAGATTTGTTGAAGGATTTTCATCCATATATTCACCATTGACTAAGTTGACTAAGAAAAAAGTTAAGTTTCAGTGGTCAGATGAGTGTGAGAAAAGCTTTGCAGAATTAAAAACTAGGTTGACTGCAACTCCTGTATTGACTATACCAGCTGGTTCAGACGGTTATGTGATTTATTGTGATGCGTCCAGGGTCGACCTAGGTTGTGTATTGATTCAGCGAGGTAAAGTCATAACTTATGCTTCTAGACAACTTAAGGTCCATGAGAAGAACTACCTGACTCATGACCTCGAGCTTGAAGTTGTAGTATTTGCCCTAAAAATTTGGAGACATTACTTGTATGGTGTTCATATAGATTTGTTCACAAATCATAAGAGCCTCTAGTATGTGTTCACCCAAAAAGAGTTGAATCTTCATCAGAGGAGATGACTTGAATTACTCAAGGACTATGATATGAATGTGCTTTATCATCCGGGTAAGGCCAATGTAGTAGTTGATGCTCTTAGCAAATTATCTATGGGTAGTGTAGCATATGTTGAGGAAGAAAGAAAAATATTAACAAAAGATGTCCATCGGCTTGCTCGCTTAGTAGTTGGTCTTACAGACTCATCAAGTAGTGGAGTAATAGTTCAGAATAGATATGAATCTTTACTGGTAACGCAGGTTAAGGAATAACAAGATAGTGATCCTACATTGGTTTATTTGAAAGGTGCGGTTCACCAGCAAAAAATAGAGGTTTTCTCCTAAGGGGGAGATGGTGTGCTACGTTATCAGGGTCGATTATGTGTTCCTAAGTTGGGTGAGTTGAGGTAGAAGATCCTTACAGAGGCCCATAATTCCATATATTCTATTCACCGAGGTGCCACTAAGATGTACCATGATCTGCGGGAAGTCTTTTGGTGGAACGGCATGAAGAGAGACATAGTTGATTTTGTGGCTAAGTGTCCTAATTGTCAACAGGTTAAGGTAGAACATCAGAAACCAGGAGGTATGACTCAAGAGATGAACATTTCTACATGGAAGTGGGAAGTGATAAACATGGACTTCATTACAGGTTTACCACGTACTCGCAGAGAGCATGATTCCTTTTGGGTAATAGTAGATAGAGTTACTAAGTCCGCTCACTTCTTGGCTGTCAAGACTACAGATTCGGCGGAGGACTACTCCAAGCTTTACATTAATAAGATAGTAAGGTTGCATGGGGTTCCTTAATCTCTCATCTCAGATAGAGGTCCTCAGTTTACCTCTCATTTCTGGAGATCGTTCCAGAAAGGTCTTACTACCTAGGTAAATCTCAGCACAATAATTCATCGACATACGGATGGTCAGGTAAAGCGTACCATTCATACCTTAGAGGACATGTTGAGAGCTTGCATGATCGACTTCAAGGGCAGTTGGGATGATCACCTACCTCTTATAGAGATCACCTACAACAACAATTTCCATTCCAATATTCAGATGGCCCCTTATGAGGCAATATATGGGCGTAAATGTAGATTCCAATTGGTTGGCTTGAAGTTGGTGAAGCAACATTGATTGGGCCAGATTCAGTTCATGAAGCTATGGAAAAAGTTCATCTCATTAGAGATAGTCTAAAGATAGCCCAGAGTCGTTAGAAGTCCTATGCAAATGTGAGGAGAAGGGGCTTAGAGTTTGAAATTGATGATTGGGTTTTCCTGAAAGTGTCACCTATGAAGGGGGTGATGAGATTTGACAAGAAAGGGTAGCTCAGTCCAAGATATGTAAGTCCTTACAATATCTTGAAGAGGGTTGATAATGTGGCATATGAGTTAGAGTTACCATCGGAACTAGCAGTCGTGCATCCAGTCTTTCACATTTCCATGTTGAAGAAGTGTGTGGGTGATCCAGCATCAATAGTACCATTAGAGAGTGTGGTTGTGAAGGACAGTCTCACCTATGAAAAGGAGCCAGCTGAAATCCTTGATTGTCAGGTTCGTAGGTTGAGACATAAAGAAGTAGATTCAGTAAAGGTTTTATGGAGGAGTCAGTCCGTAAAGAGAGCTACTTGGGAAGCAGAAACATCCATGAAACCAAGTATCCTCATCTCTTTTCTTCTGATTTCGTTTCAGCTCGAGGTAATAGTTCCTCTCCAATCTCTTAGCTTACTCTTGCGTAAATTTAGTCTAAGTATAATGTTCCTTCAGGTTTTCTTGCATTTTCAGCATATTTGTATATTCTTGGAACTCGGTATAGTCAGAAATCAGGTTCTATTACTTAGTGGTAGGGATTGCAACTCCTTCCCTCCATACTCAGCTAGTTTAGTCTTCATTCGAGGATGAATGTTCCCAAAGGGAAGATACTGTAACACCTTGGAAATCAGACTTAGACTTTGCAGCAAAAAACAACTGAAAAAGGTGAACCATGGAGGGGTTCACGGGTCGTGATCAGGACCACGTTTTATCACCCTCACATCAGTGGTGGACCACGGAGCCCCTCACGAGCCGTAGGGAGGCTCGTGGAGGACATACATATATCACCAAACCCACACAGTAGACCACTGAGTCCTTTATGGGCCATGGTCTTGATGATGGACCGTGGTGGTGTTTGTCGTCCTGAGCCACCAGACCCCTGCCCAAGTGAGGAACCACAGAGAACTTTACGGTATGTGGTCCTTCATACGGGCCATTTTAGGGCTCATGGTTGGACCACAAAGAAATCAGTAGCCCCTGCCAGCAGACCACGACCTAGTCGACGGGCCGTGGTCCTTGTGATGGACCGTCACTGGGGTCGTGGTCGGCTTCGATGGATTTTAAGTTAGGGGTTGTTTGGTCTTTTTCCCTATGTGTTGGACACCTAAACTACATTGTTTAACTCCTGAACTACGTAGTTTTCATCAGTTTAAGCCTGGTAACTTAATCAGAACCTACCCTAGTCGATCCCTTCACTGAAATTCATCAATCTTAGAGCAAAACAGAGGGAAAATCTGAGCAGCCTCTCAAGAATACGCAACAACTTTCCTTCGGTTCCAGCCCAAAAATTGAATGATTTCTCTGTGAATTTCGTCACCAGGTATATGAGATTTTACTAGTGGGTTCCTTTCATCCACTAAGTCCCTAGAATTTAGTCTGATTCTTGATTCTTTATGCATTGTTTAGACCTAGGGTTTCTAGAACTTTCGATAATTGTTACAATTTAGCTGTTATAATATTCTAAATCATATTATCATGTTTTTGTGACATTGTTGCTTAGTTCCTTGCATGAAACTCAAAACCCTAGTTATGTAGATTCGTTTAGTTCATGAATTACACTAGCTAGGTCAGATAAACAGAGATACATGCTCTAGATTTCAAATGTTTCATTATCAGTACTTAAATGTTGCATTCTCAGTTAGCATGTCAGAATAGTATAATTCAGTTACATTATATTGTACACATTTCTAGTTGGGAGTAGACTTAACACCGAGAGGACTAAGGTTCAGTGTACATGTATAGTCCCAGAACTACGTGCCCCCGTAGGTTTATAAGTCCCCTCTGTGGGCATCAAATTTAGTGATCACGCCAGTCATGCCTTTATACCTTGGCAAGGTATATTGGGTCCTCTCGATGGGGCGTATACATCAGACTCCATATTTTAGCTCACGTGGTTTTATGTCTGTTGTTAGTAACTCCCACAATTAGACTTTAGTAGAGTTGACCGGGTTTTCAGTTATATGTCAGTATTCAGTCTCAGCATTTCATGTACTTGGTCATTGCATTCAGTTCAGTTCATTTCAGTATGTTATTTCCAACATGTTCAGATTATATCATTGCTCAGTAAGTTTTGTTCAATTTATATGTTTGTTCAGCTTTTATCCTATCCTGCATGCTCAGTACATTCCAAGAATTAATGCATACTATGCGCTACATCCTCTCATGATGTAGGTTTAGGTATTCAGAATCCAGATCACGCATAGATCGGTTCTTGATCTCCAGTTCAGCAGCTTCAGTGGTGAGTCCTCATACTTCGAGGACAAAGACATGTTTTTCATATTTAGTCTTTTCTTTTAGTTTCAGTTTTGCTAAAGTTAGCTAGGGGCATGTCTCAGCAATTCTAGTCAGTTAGAGGATTTTTCAGACATTATACTAGATTCAACTTTAGTACTTGAGTGATTGTTCAGTTTCACTAAACTCATAGTATTTTAATGTTCAGATCAATTTTGGTTATTCCCCACTACTAGGTATATCATGATTTAGCTTCCGCATTAGTTCATCTTTCATAGATATATTCAGTTTTGCTTATGATATGCTAGCTCGAGGTTAGTTTGGGGTCACTCGTGATCCTAGGTCCCGTGTTTATGTCAGTATCATATGGAAAACTTATTCTCCTTTCAAGGGTTAGAAGAATCCCTATTTATAGAGATCTCTTCCTAGTCCAAGGAGAAGGAATACCATGTATTTCCTTAGAATAGAAAAAAGAAATGTACATCTCCCTTTCCTTAGAATAGAAAAAGTAATGTCCTTCTCCCTTTCCTTGGAATAGAAAAGTGATATACTTCTCCCTTGCCTTAGAATAGAGAAAGACACATACTTCTCCCGTTCCTTAGAATAGAGAAAGACACATACTTCTCCCTCTTCCCTTTAGAATAGATTTAAAGTTTTAGTTTAATATAGGCATGGTAGGGATCACATAATTTATTACTAAGACTTTCTATTATGGAAATAATTCTAAATAATTAATTTTAATTATTCTTACCATAATAAATTACAAATAATTTCACTAGAAATTCGTAATTGCACTCCTTTATTTATATTTTGAAATTCCCTATTAAACACATATGTAATTCCCCATGTTAAGATTACAGATACTAATTAATAAATTAAATTACTGATAAACTTAATTCAATAATCAATTTCCTTTAGAGCACTGCTTAACTTATTTCATGTGTTGGATTCATAAATCCACTTGCAAGGTTTGACCCGATGAAAACTTTTAAGCCTCTCAAAAAGGCATATCATCAATCTCTATATCGAGACATGGATTCCGTCAACTAACTTATTATTTCACCAATATATATATATTATCATAATCAAATCTACCAGGTATATTGACCCATCTTAGAATCTCACATTTTAATAAATCAAAACGATAATTAACATATACAGATCATAAAAGTTATATCAGGATTAAGAATAGGTGAAATGGTCTGATAGACCCTTATACTTGTATACGTTTGTATTTTGAACCATTTTACTTTATACTTTGTCAACTGGACCCTTAAACTTATTAAAGCACAATATTTGAAACCCCCCTGACCATTGACCAAACCTATATGGCATAAATATTGTTGTGTTGAAAAAATGTGTAAATGCACTCGCTTCCAAATGCGTCAATACACCATTTTCTATTTGAAAACATTTTCTTCTTGGAAAACAATATTTTTTTAATTAAAAAAAATATTTCTTCATTAACCCTCTCCCAACCCACCCCAATTTCTAGTCTTTTCACCACTCTTCTCACCCACAACCCTAAGCTTTCTTCTCTTCTTCTTCAATAAAATCACCCACCACATCCATTCTCTTTTTTACTTCGAAATCACCCACCATATACTTTTTTTCTTCTTCTTCTTCAACCCACTCTCCTCTTTGCAACAAATCAAACCCCGTGCCTAATTTCTTTTTTCAGCCCCTTTATCTAAATTTTTAGTGTTTTTTATTTTAAAAGTTGAAATCATTATTTGTGTTGGATGTAAAGAGAAGAAATGATATGGATTAACATAAAGAATAATGGTGTGTATTGAAAAATTTGAATACTCCATTGATAAGTTTGAGAACACTTGAAGAGCAACAAATGGGTCTTATAAATTTCTAAAATTAATTCAAATTTGTGATTGTGGCTAGTAGGATTTGTGTTTATTAACTTCTAGTTGAAATTTCAAGTCAAATAAAGAAACATTTCATCTATTTGACATGAATTTGGTGCTCAAATTGTGAGAAAATATGGGGATTGAAGAACATGACTATTTGAAAATTTCCAAAAGTTAAATATTTTTTTTAATTTTATTAATATTTAATTTCTTATGTGTCATTGGAAAATGTCATGGAATTACACATGTAAGAGGTTGGATTACACACACAATGATCTGATGAGAAAAGGGTTTAAACTATTGTGTTTTCATGAGTTTAAGGGTTTAGTTGTCAAAGTGTTAAGTAGAAGGGTTTAGAATACAAACGCATACAAGTATAAGGGTCCATCAGACCATTTTGCCTTAAGAATATAAGTACATTTAATAGTTTAGAGAATATGCTTTTGAAAGTCAGTCTAAAGCAACTATCTCTACTCGGTCCCGTTAAATACATACAAAATACAATAGCACAAGAAGTTTGAACCATACCATTCCCATAATCAAGATAAACTACATATAATCTTGTGCTGCAATCGTACCGATGACATGTCCAATTCCCACTTTAGATTGTGAACAAAAAACTTTATACTTATAATTGGCAAAGCTACAATCATACCGATGACATGTCAAACTTTCCTCTTGGCAAAGATTTAGTCATCATGTCGGAACCATTATCATTGGTATGGATCTTTTAAAGTTCAAGCATCTTAGAATCCAACACATCTCGAATCCAATGATATCTTACCTCAATGTGTTTAGACCGACAATGAAATGTAGAATTCTTGTCAAGATGAATAGCACTTTGATTGTCGCAATAAAGCACATACCTCTCTTGAGCACAACCAAGTTCCCCCAAAAATCATTTCATCCGGATCAATTCTTTGCAAGCTTCAATAGCTACAATAAGCTCAACTTCTGTAGTAGATAAAGCAACACATTTTTGCAACCTAGATAGCCAAGACACAGCTCCCCCTGCAAAAGTAATCAAGTAGCCTGAAGTAGACTTACGAGTATCAACATCACCGTCCATGTCTGAATCAGTATAACCACAAAGAATATGCTTTCCTATCTCAAACCACAAACTCAGACTAGAAGTGCTACAAAGATATCTCATAATCCACTTTATAGCATTCGAATGCTCTCTTCCCGGATTAGAAAGAAAACGGCTAACAATACCAACAACATGAGCAATATATGGTCCTGTACACACCATTGCATACATCAAACTACCAACAATTGCAACATAAGAAACTTTCTTCATATCTTCCTTCTCACCATCACTGGAAGGACAATGTTTAGTACTCAATTTCAAGTACATAGCTAAAGGTGTACTGACAACCTTAGCTTTGTCCATGTTAAATCTACGAAGTATTTTTGAATGTACTTCTCTTGTGACAACCATAATTTCTTGGCATCTCTATCACGAACAATCTGCATGCCAAGAATTTGCCTTGCTGGTCCCAAGTCTTTCGTAGCAAAAGACTTGTTCAATTCTTGCTCATATTTGTTGGGTTTTATTTTCCCTGATTTCTTACCATGAATAAGTTTTCCTTTTAGGAAAAGGTTTTAATATTTTACTAGTCCTTTTCTTGTAGGAAAAGTTTTAGGACTCTATAAATATATGCTTGTTCCTTCTAACTTAATCAACATTCACAATGTAGTCCTAGGGTTTTGAGAGTTGCAGTTATGGGGGGATAATTTTGTGTACCTCCTTGTATTCAGAGTGAATTGGTTGAGGTTGTTTCTCTCTATATTTTGTACTCTCATATTTATAGTGTATTGGTCATCTCCTTTGTGGACGTAAGTCGATTGACCGAACCACGTTAATTTGTTGTGTCTTTTGGTATGTTTCTCGTTTGTCTTCTTACTCGTGGTCATTCGAGATTTGATTTGCTAGCTTCCGCATTACACCTGCTTATTTTAGGTACTAACAAGTGGTATCAGAGTCATGGTTCAATGATGGAGCCAGGTTAGAGATGGGTGTTCATCTTGGCGGATGTAGTTCTAGCCACAGCCCTTTTGACAATAATGAATATTTTTGTTGGAGAAATTATTTCAGAGGGGTTCTCTGTGTCGAGACGTAGATTTGATGGAGGAGATTATGGAGAAGAGATGAAAGATCCTAAAGATTATGTGAAGAAGGTGGATAAATTTATTTTGTCAGAAATTCAGGCCAAGGGGGAGATTTGTTGGGTTTTATTTACACTGATTTCTTACCATAAATAAGTTTTCCTTTTAGGAAAAGGTTTTAATATTTTACTAGTCTTTTTCTTGTAGGAAAGGTTTTAGGAATCTATAAATATAGGTTTGTTCCTTCTAACTTAATGAACATTCACAATGTAGTCCTAGGGTTTTGATAGTTGCGGTTATGAGGGAGAATTTTGTGTACCTCCTTGTATTATGAGTGAATTGGTTGAGGTTGTTTCTCTCTGTATTTTGTACTCTCATATTTATAGTGGATTGCTCATCTCCTTTGTGGACATAGGTCGATTGACCAAACCACGTTAAATCTTTGTGTCTTTTGGTGTGTTTCTCGTTTGTCTTGTTACTCATGGTCTTTCGAGGTTTGCTTTTTTAGCTTTCACATTACACCTGCTTATTTCGGTCCTCATAGAAACGCTACGATAATGTGATTTTAAAATCCCAACAAGTTCTTGGCAAGGCGTCAGATAGGGAGAAGATGAAGAACAAAGCTAAATTGTGTAAGAAGCAGTTGCAAGAAGAGAAACCCAAAGCGCGGATGGAAAGTGATAGAAAAACAACTCGGATCGCCATCGAAAGCATCAAAAGGACGATTCATTTTGACGATGCTCTTCAAGACGAAAGAGATTTTCTGGCATCATTGGTGCTACGAGTCTTTGGTAAAAGAGTTTACATATTTTATGTAGTAAATAAACTTGTCTAGTACTCTTGTATCATAAAATAAAGATGTAATTGAGGAAAAATCAATAAGTTGATATCTTGTAAAGTGCAAGATAATAAATCATGTTTATTATTGTATCGTAAGCAGTTTTAACCAATTATTTTTGGTGTAAATTAAATCGGTAAAATCAAGTTATGATCAATAAGCTCTGTGAGAATTATCTATATATGCAAGCATTTAATTCGTTACGCAGTTTTGCTATACTTTCTAGAGATGCAATGTGAAAAAAATGATTTAATATAGTAATCGAATACTTATTTTTGTTATGGGTTTCTATGTTGAGACGATCCAAAGATAATTTAGTAGTGGCTTAGTGTTGGCGTAATATATATACCAGAAAAATAAAAAATTAAAGTTGAATATAAATGACAAAAATGAATAAACATATCTTTAGGCTGAGGCGCGATATCTCAATCTCTTTAAAGATATTCAAGTCCACTACGGCATAATCTACATCGATCTAGCAGTTTTGCTCTTGACTTGTCCCCTACAGGATACAACAACCCAACAACGTCATACAACTCAAACAACTCTGGATTAGTTGAAGAGTCCAAAGCTCCAGAAAATAACACCTTCCTTAACATATAATTACTCTCTTTTGTATAATGAAAATAGTTGAAGACTTAGACAACTCTCTCTTTCACTACACTAATCTCAGTATAAACACAATAGGACACTACTCATCTTTTTCACTCTATATTTTTTTGTATATCTCTTATTGTACTTAACCCAAAGTAAGACCACACTATTTATAGGTGAGAAATTTTTTCTTGCAATGAATAGGAAAATAATGGGTAGTAAATTGGATAAGTGAATGGACTATAGGTTACAAGAATAAAGAGGTAGAATAATGGGTGAAATGAAGAGTTGGTGGTTACAAAAGTTACTACAACCAATGACCACATTCTTCCACAATTGATGAGAGTAAAGAGACACAAATATAATGTCCACCAATGGACATAACATGATACATAACGTGACATAAAATATATTTTTATTAATATTAAATTGTCACACCAACAATCCGCCACTCATTTTAATATTAAGATAAGAGAGTTCTTCACAATTTAATTGAAGGTAGACTATTATGCTTAATGAAGGTGTGCTCTGCATTGAACCTTAACTTAGTAAAACAACAACTTTTACTCCAGAGTGAGTAGTAATCATAGACTTGAACTATGACTGCTTAAGAGAAATAAAGTATCACCGCTTACACACAATAATCAAGGTATTGACATAAGCTTTAATAGCCATCACATTACAACCTTGTGCTATCCCAATTTTCATGAGCATTTTTTAGAACAAGCCCATTCTCATATAAAGCGGCTTACTTTCACACTCACATAGGTGAAATCTGTCAACGTTCCACTCATACGAGATACAAAATTTCTTTAAGTGTTCAATGACTCAACCTCCACAAATCATTATAGGATAAATTCACTCACATCATAGGGATTTAATAAAACTAATATTAGTGCATTACACAACAAGTCATTATATGATTCGTTTTTCCCATTGAACTTGGTTATATGATCTCTAGTCCCCAGGTTGGGTTGCCTCATGTATGACTTAGAATTTTTTGAGCTTCAATTTATTCCCCTTCGATCTGCTTCAGACTATTTATTTTGTTAAGGCCTTAGTTAATGAATCTTCAAGATTATCACAATTAATTATAAGACAATTAATATTGATGTTATACCAATGATCAATATGCTCTCACAATATTATGTTTTTTCTCACGAGTCTGTATTTACCGTTATAATACGATTATGTATTCTACCACTAATATTGATGCTTTCACAATTAATCAAAATTAGAAAAATTATTTTCTCAAAATAAAGTGTTTGATATAATAAAATCAATTCACTTTTTCACTAGTTGAAGCTCAATATTTTTTACTTGAACCTCCAACGTTTGGGATTGTTACAACAATTTCAGTCAAAGTTTGAATATATTTCGAGCCCTTATCCCTATAATTATTTACCTATTTTATGATAATTGTCTTACTACTAAGATTATGATTTTGGTGGGTTTTTAGGATTTGATAGATTTGGTTTAATATTGACTTATGATCAAATCCAATGTAATCAATACATATAGAATGTTATTTATATGATTTCAAAATATTATATTGTAAAAACAACTCAAACCAATAATAAAAATCGTTGAGACAAGAAAACCACTTTAAGGTATATAAACTTTAGTGGCCAAAAATTTAAATAATAATAATAATAAATTATTTACCTATCTTATGATAAAGATTTTCTGACTAAGATTATGATTTTGGTGAGTTTTTAAGATTGATAGATATGATTTGATATTGACTTATGATCAAATACAATGTAAATCATTACACATAGAATGTTATTTATAAATTTATCTTATAAAAACAACTCAAACCAACGAATAATTTTTTGTTTAAATATGGGCAAGGTCCATTTATTTCAAAAAGGGGGTTCTAACATAAATTACTTGAGTCGAATATTGATCCAAGACCAAAATAAAAAACCATTAGCAACAAGCTGAAACGACCAAACACAAAAAAAGAAATGAAATGTTGGAACCAAGCGGCACTCATTTTAGCTCCACGATGGTCGTCCAAGGGGCTCCAATAGACCTTCACTTTTCGAATCTGAGAACTGCTTTAATCTTGAGTTGTAATTTGGGGGTTCAAAATTCTCACGTACACCATGAATCCGAATTGGTAAAGACTTCTTCAGTTTAACATTGTTTCCATCTTCAACTATCAAGGTAAAAGACCTAATCTACTTGTACATCTCCTGATTCAACCTTAATCGAGAGAAATAACCTAATCCATCCTTCACTCGTGCAGATTGGGCTCAAGAGAACTGGCACCACTGCATCTTAGTTCAGGATATCATAGGGTTTTTGCTCAATCTTGATCTATAAGCACTTGAATTGCGACATACAACACTATATGAAGAGTGATTGTTTCCTTTTTCTGTTATGTAACTCTTCCTATGAGATTTGTTAATACTGCTAATTATAATTGTTTAACTTGAACCATGATTTCTATTCTGGCATTTCTTTGTTCGGAGCCTTAATTGACCTAGCTTGTCTTCTTGAATTATTTTTTCTGCTTGTATTGACATGTTTTCATTAGAGAGAAATTGCATTACAGTGCTGCAAAATCATACACAAAGTTAAAAAATAAGTCAGGTTGTTGACTTTCCTTAAAGTGTATACTATCACCACTTCCCTTTGCTGTAAGATCTCATGAATGCATCTAATGTTTATTGATATGTTCCATGGAGTTTCCCACATTCCATCTAAAATCTTCTTAATAATCAAGGAATCATTTTCCATCACAAGAGGTAAAATATTATTCTGAACACAGTGCCATCTTTGAATGATTTAACCTCAACTTCTAAAGCATCACATTAATCAATCTTTTCTGCTTTAGCAAATACCAATTTACCATGGCTATGTCTCACATAAAAGACCTTAGAGTTGCATTAAATATTGTATTTAATAGAGCCATCAGTGTTGCACTTATAACTTCCTGCAGGAGGGCACAACCATCTAACAACTTTACAAGAAATAATAGGAGTATAAGATTCCAGAAATTAAACAATTTGAGCCTATGACTTAGGTACATTAACAAGCCAAGAATATCTAGAAGCAATCATTAGATGAATGTTTCTATTTATCTCTCTCCATGACATTCTTGGACCTTCCTCTATGCTTTGTAATATTCCTTTTTTTTCAAATTTGTGAAATGACGAATATTGGAAAAGCTATATCAGGGGCTTCAATTTAATAACACAATCAACACTTCACCATTTATTTAGGGTTTGTTTAAGTTGAACAAAAGGACCATGTGTCACACTAGCACCTGCAAATGTAATCCATTAAGACTTAAATCAGTGAGAGACACAAAAAGGTTGTCAAAGATTTCTTTTATTGAGTCTGAGCAGCAACAATATTCCGCGGATCTGCTATACTATTTTTAACCAAAACCTCTCCTATAGGAATTCTTTGAAACCACACCCTCCATAATAGAAAATATATTTTTAATGGAATACTCTTTTCCCATATGTTCATGATGCCCAACTAGTTCCTCTTCCTTTGTCTAGTCATGTTCCAAACACTACCCACTGTAAATTTTCTTTTGCTATTTGCATCCACCAAGGTTTGTCTTTTTATTCTGACAGCTTCACAGTTCCCAAGACATCAGCCACATGATCACACACTTATTTGTTCAGCAACTCATTCATCACAATCATGTTCCATCCATCATGCTCAATGATCTGATGAACATCTTCATATCCTTCTCTGAGTCCATGTGTAATCGGTAACACATAGTGTAAAGCACCTAGTTGTGTCCAATTATCAAACCAAAGATTAGCATGACCACCTCTAGGTTCCCACCACATCTCTTGATCTATCTTATCTTTGTTTTGCATCATTAACTTATATACTTGAGATCTACCCTTCCATTCAATAATTTATGGTGTGTCTTTTGCAATACTAGTTCCATAGGAAATTAGCCCATAAAGACTTCTTGGTCTTGAAATTCCATCAAAGTTTGGCAAATAGTGCCTGTGAAACATCAAACAGAGACCTAAATCCTAGCCCTCCATCTTCTCTGAGTTGACACATGCCTTCCCAAGCTACCCACTACTTTGCTCTTCCTTCTTTTTAAAATTCCATAGAAATTTTGTAAAAACTCTATGGATGTCATAAATGATACATTTAGGAGGTGTGATAATAGAGAGCAAATAAATTGGAAGACTTTGCAAAACATGATTAATAAGCACAACCTTCCCTCCAAAATATAACAATTTACCCTTCCAAAACCATAACTTAATCTGAATTTTCTTAATCAAATCAACAAAGTCATTTTCCTTTTTTTGGCATGCCCTATCTGACAACCAAGATAAGATAAAAAGGAACTTACCTCTCAATAACCCAGTTGTCTCTTCTTCAACCTTCACTGACTCAGATGCAGCTTACTAAACATATAGAAAAAAACTTTTCTCCTTATTAATCTTCTAGCCTAACTGATTTTCATATTCCTGCAACACCTCATTATCAATAAAAGAGAATTCGTTTATGCTGATGCAAAGATAATAGTATCATCTGCATAGGCAAGATGATTTAACTTGTCACTCCATTTAGGCATTTCGAAACCATGAAATTCATTGTTATAAAACAAATGATTCAAGGTTGTGGATAGGACTTTCAGCTGACAATATAAATAAAATAGGTGAGAGGGGATCCCCTTAGTTAACTCCTCTTGATGAATGGAAAAAATCTTGAGCCTGTCCATTTATAAGAATAGAGTATCAGTTATTAGCCACAATTCTCCAAATCAAATCAAAAACTGATTCATCAAATCCCATTTGAGAAAAAAAATCTAATTAAGAAATTTCAATTCACTCTATCATATGTCTTTTTCATAGCTAGATTAATCCTCACATTCTCGAGTTTTCCCCTCTTCCTTTTGTCAGTAATAATTTCTAGAGCTTGAAGCACATTCTCTATAATATTTCTACACTTCACAATCTAGATTGGTTCTGAAAGATTAGCCTTTAATTATCACTTTCAGAAACTTTTGCTTGTAGATACTATACAGAAGAAGTTCTTCACTTACATATGTCTCAAAAAAATTATCTGAAATTTTTTCAGAGCCTCTGTAACAATATCATCATCTCCTTCTTCCCAAGAACCATCAAGTTTCATGATTCTCTTCAGGGAGAGTCTCTTCCTTCTTTCCTTCACCAAATAATGAATGAACTTAGTGTTCTTATCCCCCTCTATATACCATTGGGTGATGGCCTTTTGTCTCCAAAATTACTCCTCATAATGCAAATATAATTTACATGCAGCCTGAGCATGTTGTAGAAACTTTCTATTGGATGCAGAAGGGTCCTCTTCAAACAACATTTCTTTTAGTTTAACAACCTCCTTACTTATCAGTAGATGTTTGAATATATGACCAAACTTGCTCTTACTCCATTTAGCCAAATATAACTTGATCTCCTTCAATATCAAATTGCATTGCACAAAGACATCTCTGGAAACCTCAACTTCCCAATGATCTTGTACTACTTTTTCAAAATCAACACTCTCGGACCAAAGTTTTAAAAACCTAAATGGTTTGACAAAATTTTAGTCTAAGCCTCCACTAGTAATGAATAAAAGAGCATGATCAAACCTTTTCCTAGCCAAATTTTGCATATCCACCTTACCAAACATATCATGTAAAGCCTGATTAATGACAACTCTGTCAGTTCTCTTAAAAATACAATCTACATCTACTCTACCATTTCACTATGTAAAATGAGTGCTAGTAAATTGTAAATCAAACAGCTCACAACAAAGTCCTCATATTCTTGTAAGTAAACATGAATTCTACCAATCTTCTCCTCAGCACACAAAACACCATTGAAGTCTCCACCTATCATCCAAGGTAATGAATAGTTGTAACCAATGTTATATAGATATTCTCATAAGCTTAGTCTCTCCACTGCACTACACTTAGCATATACCACAGTAACCAGTAACTGATTACCATAAGCTTAGTCTCTCCATAAAAATACTTCTTTTGTTCCTTAAATTTCCACCACTAAATTGCATTCTTTATTTCCCTCTCAATACACGTCCTCCAATTTGAAGATTGTACCTTAAGCTTTTTTATGTCCTCCAAAATGTATGACCTATTTTAAGATGCTATTTTTTTAACAGCCTAGCCCACTAGTGATATTGTCCGCTCTAGGCCTAGCTCGCACCACTTTAAAATGTGTCACTAGTTGGTAATGCCCGCTTACTTATATACCCAACATATTTTCTGTGTTTTGGTTGATGTCAAGATTCTTGTATTAAGTTGGGCGTCACATACACCCTCTATGGACCCAACGTCCTCGCTGAGGTTTGGCCTACAATATGGAATTTACCTAGACTCAACATTGAGATTCATCCTGCCTTATCGGATTTGCCTAAACTCAATTGAACTCTATCCCACATCGACAAGGCTAACACAAAAGTGGCTCTGATACCATTTGTAACGGCCCAGGCCACTAGTGATAATGTCCGCTTGGGGCCTAGACTCGCATGACTTTTAACATGTCACTAGTGGTAAGACCTGCTTACTTATGAAGTCGTGTATTAGAGGAGAACCTAATTATTACAACTTGACATAAACCTTCTTCATGTGCAATAACCTATCGTTCTCCCGTTGTGAATTGAACCATAGGCTCCCATGTACATATTGATTCTATTTCAATAGGATTTTTCTCAAATTCAGGAGAGTTTATGGTTAATTGAGTAAAATGGGTTGTTTGTTGATTAGGGTTAGGGGTTTACTCTCTCACAGCCAAAGTCTAGGAAGAAATAAGTGCAAACATGACTGCTACTAAGTATTCATAGAGATCGCCTAAGGGTTAAGGTTCCTTTTGCACATATGATACTCTTCGAAGACCCTATTAGGTTTCATAAAATAAAAAGTTTGTCAAGGGTAGAATATTCAATTTTGTCACACCCCGAGACTAAAACCTGGGCTGGACTAGCACTCGAGAACCATTGATGTCTCCAAGTGAACCCTTGGCCTGGCTAGACTCTCAGTGGAAGACTTTAAGCATTATTAAAAGAAATCAAATGCACTTAAATCAACTGTCTCAAAATAACTTAGAATGTTTTAAGAATAAACATTTAGCTAGCCGAAGTGGCAACCCAAGTCTTAACTTAAAGAACTGAAAATGGAAAGAATAAAGAACTATAACTATCCATCTATGAAGCCTCTAAAACTATAAGGGATGTCGGGAAAAGACCCCCGATCATCCTACCAACTGAAAATACTAAAACAATATAAAAAGGGATCCTTTGAAAAGCAAAGAGGCTCACCAAATGACTCTGAATGCTCAACTGGATCAATGAGATGATGGATGTTGATCCTGACTACCTGTATCTACATCATAAAATGATGCAGACCAAATGGAATCAGTACATTGAATGTACGAGCATGCGAGGGGAAAACTAAACATGACATAAGCTTGAACTTTTAATTCCGAAAGAAACACTTACCTCAGCTTTACTCAACTCATAGGTAATCAACTCAATGCAGGAATAAACAACAGTAAAGATGCAGTTTATATAAAGCATTTAAATAGTAGGTAGAAACTCAATGTATTGAAAAATACAATAACAACTCAAATTATATATAATAAAGTATTATATAACTCTGTGGGAGTTTCTCTATCTGACAACCATCACTATGAGCTATGTGATGATACAATGTCTCGCCCACGCTACCAGAACTGTCCTATAACTTGTTGTGATATAGAATGCCTCAGCTAAGTGGATCCACTATTCTATGCTAAAAAGCATTAAGGAATCATCTAAAAAGTATGACCCTTTCTACCCACGATGGCTACATGGTTTACGGAGACTTGAGTTATTATGAACTAGTCCCCATATCGGTGCTCATTACTACTCCCAAAATATACTCAGCTCATATGTTTTAAAACATAACTCTTTCTCTGGGGTTTGAGATTATTACTCAAAAAACTTATCTCTTATAAGAGATGGAACTCAAAACTACTCATGAAAACTCATTTGGAAATCGATGTTTCCTCTTATCTTAAATGTGAAAACATTTACTTTTCGGGAGTACTTGTCCCCATACATCATTTTAAAGAAATGAACTCGGCTCTACTCTTTCTCAAACTCAATGCTTAAGTCTTTAAAACTGATTTAAAATGATTGTAAAAGACTTTTGAAAGACTCTAAGAACTCTCTTGACTTGACTCTTAGCTCTACCTTGAATTTTCATTATGGATTCAAGGGTTATGATCTCATATTATAGATGATCTCTCGATGTTTAAATGTAACCTAGAGTGTAGAAACCAACTAGAAAACATAGGTACGATTCGAGGAAACTCAAACGGAAAGAAGTGGAAAATGGTAGAGGACCTGGTGACCCTGGCGTAGGGCGCCAGAGCCCTACCTACATAAGTTTTCTTGGAGCGCACTGGGTGGTGCGGTGCCCCAGAGGCCAAAATACAGGTGCCTCATGCTGGCGCGCTGAGTGGCACTATGTGCCAACCCCCTGCCCAGTAAATCCTTGAATTTTCTTGTTCGTTTTTCATCCTTAAACCATCTAGATTCGATTGGTTTCTTCCCCAAACACTTACATTCGAATACCCAACCAAAGTATACAAGAAACTACTCAAAAACAACCTTAAATCTCATCAAATCACCTCAAGGACTCCTCCAAAACTCATATATCAAGATTCAAACGAAACTTCAACAAAATTCATCAAGAACTCATATACTCTTCTTTCAAGAACATAAATACACTAAATTCAATCATGATTGGTACATGGGTCAATGAACACAACGTTATTTGATCTCACATACCTCGTAGGGATTAACCCTTGGTGAAATCCGCAAGCGAAACTCAAGAACGCGATGATTTTTTGGCTCTTTCTCCTCTTTTCTCCTCTCTCCAAGCCCTAGCATAATTTTGTAAAGTGTAAACTGAACCAAATCAGTTTAGACCGAAATTAAATTACTAAAAACGAATTAAGTTCATTGGGTAATGAAAAGACCAAAATACCCCTCTAAAATCCGGATGACTTTCCTTATTCAGACAACCGACTTCAAACAGGTATATCTCCCTCATACAAACTCAAAAATTAGCAAACTTGGTGGCATTGGAAAGATAATTCAAAGACCTTTCATTTGAGTTATGGTCCTTCGAAGTTGACCCAAAACTTATACTTAACATAACTTGCCATAGTTTCCAACTGTAATTATTTCCAAAAATGGTTTCTTTCTAATTCTAGTTCTTTCAAATAGCGAGGTGTTACAATATCTCCCCCATGGGAACATTCATCCTCGAATGAGATTACTCTTAGTAGGCTAAGGGTGTAACATCTAATATTCAGCTCAAACACCCAACAAGCAAAATGTAAATACAACATGCCAACTTAAAAAAATGCCAAGAAAAGGATTAGTACCTTAGTTTGGAATTTCTCCGGACTCGAAGAGATGTAGGTACCTCTTCTTCATGTCCTCCTCAGCTTCCTAAGTATCTTCCTCAACAAATTGATTTCTCCACAGAACCTTGACTGATGCTACTTCTTTGGTTCTCCACTTGCGAACCTGACGTTCTAGAATCTGAACGGGGATCTCCTAATAAGATAAGTTATCCTTAATATCAATATATTTAGTAGGTATGATGAGTGAGGGATATCCCATACACTTCTTCAACATGGAAATGTGAAATACCGGATGGATCGCTGCTAACTCTTAGGGTAGCTAACTCATAAGTTACATTGCCAATCCTCTTGGATATTCTGTAAGGACCAATATATCGGGGACTAAGTTTCCCCTTCTTACCAAATCTCATAACACTCTTCATGGGTGAAACTTTCAAGTAAACCCACTTCAAACTCTAAGTTTCTTCTCCTAACATCTTTATAGGATTTCTGACGACTCTGCGCTGTTTTCAATCTCTATTGAATAACCTTCACTTTCTCCATAGCTTGATAAACTAAGTCTGGTCCTATCAACCCAGCTTCACCAACTTCAAACCATCCAATAGGAGATCTGCATTGTCTCCCATAAAGAGCCTCATACAGAGCCATGTGGATGCTAGAGTGGTAACTATTATTATAAGCGAACTCGATGAGAGGTAGGTGATTATCCCAATTACTTTTTAAATCAATCACACAAGCCCTTACATATCTTCTAAAGTCTGAATAGTACGGTCTGCTTGACCATCAGTCTGAGGATGAAAAGAAGTACTCAAGTTTACCTTTGAACCCAAACCTTTCTGGAATGACTTCCAAAATTGTGCAGTAAATTATGCACCTCTATCTGAAATAATCGACATTGGAACTCCATGAAGTCTAACTACCTCTTGAAGGTATAACTTGGCATAATCCTCTGCTGAATGAGTAGTCTTTACCGGTAAAAAGTTGGTTGATTTAGTCATTCGATCTACAATCACCAAAATGGAATCATGTTTCCTGAGAGACCGCGAAAAACTTGTAGTAAAGTCCATATTGATCATCTCCCACTTCCATTCTAGAATCTCTATATTCTGAGCCATACCACAAGGCCTTTGGTGCTCTACCTTAACTTGTTGGCAATTCGGACACTTAGCAACGAACTCTGCAATGCCCTTCTTCATACTACTCCACCAATAAACCTCTCTCAAGAAGATCTTTTAACTCTTTCAACTCTTCTGAAGCCATTTTATATCGAGGAATAAAGATAGGAACAATATCGGGAAGAATGTCTATATCGAAGTCTATTTCTCTCTCAAGAGGGACTTCGAGAAGATCGTCTGGAAAGACCTATGGAAACTCACTAACAATTGAAACTGACTGAATAAGAGGTGTCTCAACACTAGATTCATTAACTCAGACTAGGTGATAGACACATCCCTTGGAAACTAAATTTATCTCCTTAAGGTACGAAATAAAATGACCCTTAGGCACTGCTGAACTACTTCTCCACTCAAAAATTGGCTCATTAGTAAACTGGAACTTAACAACTCGAGTTCTACAATCGACTGAGGCATAACAGGCATGAATCCAGTCCATACCTAGAATGACTCAAAATCTACCATATCTAACTCAACTAAATCAGCCATGGTATTTTTGTGATTGACAGAAATGGTACAATCATGATAGATTCTCTCGGCTAGAATAGACTCACCAATAGGTGTAGAAACACTGAAGGGCTCAAAAAGTTGCTCGGGAAGAATATCAAAATTCATTGCAACATAAGGAGTCACAAAAGATAGGCTCGCTCATGGATCTAGCAAAGCATAAACATTAAAAGTAAAGACTTTGAGCATACCCGTGACAACATATGGAGAATTCTCTTGCTCTTGGCGACTAGTGATAGGATAAATATGGTTTGCTCCTCCTCCAGTCCCTAAAGTAGCTCCTCTAGGTGTAGCTCTGTCTGGTGGAGCAACTGAAGAAGATTGGGCTCTAGTGCCCCTATTTCCACCGCTCTGCCTGTTCTTAGGGCACTCTTTCATGATGTGACCCTCTTGACCACACTTAACGCAACTAGTGGAGCCATCACGACACGCTCCTGGGTGATTTCTACCACACTTAGAACACATAGGTGCCCAATTACCTCCTTGTAATACACTACCTTGAGACTGTGTAGGTCTAGCTCTAAAACTCTGTGAATTCTGATTATTGAACTCACATATGTTCCTTGGGGCAGGCGCACTAGCAGATGATGGAGCAAGTCCCTTTTTCTTTTGTTGGAAGGATGACCGGTTCACATTACTCTTCTGCTGCTCGGACTCATTCACAGATGTCTTAGCTTTCTTGTTACGAAACTCCTCTCTATCTCTCAGCTTATATTCCTCAACTAATTGCACATGGATCATCAACCTTGCTATGTCTATGTCCCCTATTAGCATAGCTGCCTTTCCCTCTTTACTTGACAGACGAGACAACACAACAAAAAACACTCATCATGCTCCTCATGTCAGCAACCATCTCTGGAGCATAATGGGAAAGTTGGGTGAACTTAAGGCTATACTCATGCACACTCATAGATTCCTGCTTAAGAGTAAGGAATTCTCGTACCTTTGCTTCTCTCTGTTCTCGGGGAAAGAAACGCCCCAAGAAGGCCTCCTCAAACATAGCCCAACTCACAAGTGGTGCACCCTCAGGTATACCCTTCTTTCATTGGTCAAACTAGATTCTAGCGACACCCTTCACTTGGTATGCAGCTAGTTCCACTTTCTCAGCATCAGTGACATGCACAATCTCACAAACCTTCTGAAGCTCTTCAACAAAGTTTTCTGGATCCTCAGTGACACTTGAACCAGTGAAGCTTGGAGGATTCATCCTTAAGAACTCGCGGATCCTTGAAGTATCAACCCATTTCCTATCGAACCCCTCTCTATTGCCCAACTTGATTGGTCAAAACTTGACTCAGCATTCTGATAGCTTCTCAAAATTCAGCGTTAGTGACCTCTCCTTGGGGTTGCACTTCTGTTGCATTAGGTACCTCTTGTTCCGCAACGTTCCTCCTAGTGGGATGACCTCTGACAGCTCTTTGTGGAGACATGATCCGAAAGACATGCGCAAGCATGAGTTAGAAAGAAACTTTCATAGAGATAAACTCTATCGAACAAAATGAGTATGAAAGAAGTGAGATAGTTCCTAAATGTTGGATCCTCCTAATTATAGATGTGACACTTCACACCGATAACTAGGACTCTACATACATGAATTCATAGACTCCCTAGGACTCTTGAACTCTGTGCTCTGATACCAAGTTTGTCACACCCCAAGCCTACACCCTGGGCGGGACTGGCACTCGAGAACCATTGATGGCCCCAAGTGAACCCTTGGCCTGGCTAGACTCTCAGTGGAAAACTTTAAGCATTAATAAAAGAAATCAAATGCACTTAAATCAACTGTCTCAAAATAACTTAGAATGTTTTAAGAATAAACATCCAGCTAGCCGAAGTGGCAACCCAAGTCTTAACATAAACAACTGAAAATGGAAAGACTAAACAATAACTATCCATCTACGAAGCCTCTAAAACTATGAGGGATGTTAGGAAAAGAACCTTGATCATCCTAGCAAATGAAAATACTAAAACAATGTAAAAAGGAATCCTCCGGAAAGCAAGGAGGCTCACCAAATGACTCTGAATGCTCAATAGGATAAAGGAGGCGCTCGATGTTGATCCTGGTTACCTGTATATGCAAGCCAAATGACATCAGTATATTGAATGTACGAGCATGCGAGGGGAAATCTAAACAAGACATAAGGTTGAACTAAATTTTGAAAGAAACAACTACTTCAGCTTTACTCAACTCATGGGTACTCAACTCAATGCAGGAATAAAAAATAGTAAAGATGTAGTTTATATAAAGCATTTGAACAGTAGGTAGCAACTCAATGTATTAAAAAATACAATAGCAAATTAAATTACATATAAAAAGTATAATATAACTATGTGGGAGTTTCTCTAACCGAGAACCATCACTATGAGCTATGTGATGATACATCATCTCGCCCACGCTGCAAGAACTGTCTTATAACTTGCCATGATATAGAATGCTTCAACTAAGTGGATCCACTAGTCTATGCTAAAAAGCATTAAGGAATAATCTAAAAAGTATGACCCTTTCTACCCACGATGGCCACATGGTTTATGGAAACTTGAGTTGTTATGAACTCTTCCCATATCGGTGCTCAATGCTACTCCCAAAATATACTCAACTCATATGTTTTAAAACATAACTCTTTCTCTGGTTTGAGATCATTACTCAAAAAGCTTATCTCTTAAAAGAAATGGAACTCAAAACTACTCATGAAAACTCATTCGGAAATCGGTGTTTCCTCTTATCTTAAATGTGAAAATAGGGATTACTTAGTCCCCATACATCATTTTAAAGAAATGAACTTGGTTCTACTCTTTCTCAAACTCAATGCTTAAGTCTCTAAAGCAAGTTTAAAATGATTGTAAAAGACTTTTGAAAGACTCTAAGAACTCTCTTGACTTGACTCTTAGCTCTACCTTGAATTTGGATTATGTATTCAAGGGTTATGATCTCATGTTATAGATGATCTCTCTATGTTTAAATGTAGCTTAGAGTGTATAAAACAACTAGAAAACATAGGTACGATTCGAGGAAACTCAAACAGAAAGAAGTGGGAAATGGTAGAGGACCTGGCGACCCTGGCGTACTGAGTGGTGCAGGGCTCCAAAGCCTACCTACAGAAGCTGTCTTGGGGAGCACTGAGTGGTGCGGCGCCCCAGAGGCCAAACTATAGGCGCCTCATGATGGCGCACTGAGTGGCACGGTGCACCAGCCCATTGCCTAGAAAATCTCTGAATTTTCTTGTTTGTTTTTCAGCCTTAAACCATCTAGATTCAATTGGTTTCTTTCCCCAAACACTTATATTTGAATACCCAACCAAATTATACAAGAAACTACTCAAAAACAACCTTAAATCTCATCAAATCACCTCAAGAACTCCTCCAAAAGTCAAAAATCAAGATTCAAATGAAACTTCAACAAAATTCATCAAGAACACATACTCTTCTTTCAAGAACATAAATATGCTGAATTAAATTATGATTAACGCGTGGGTGAACGAATCAACTCTATGTAATCTCACATACCTCATAGGGATAAATCCTTGGCAAAATCCGCAAGTGAAACTCTAGAATGCGACAAACTTTTGGCTCTTTCTCCTCTTTTCTTCTCTTTTCTCTTCTCTCCAAGCCCAAGCATAATTTTGTAAAGCCTAAACTGAACCAAATCAGTTTAGACCCCAATTAAATTCCTAAAAATGAATTAAGCTAATCGGGTAATGAAAAGACCAAAATACCCCTCTAAAATCCGGGTGACTTTCCTTATTCAGACAGCCCGACTTCAAACGGGCATATCTCCCTCATACGAACTTAAAAATTAGAAAACTCGATGGCGTTGGAAATATTAATCAAAGACCTTTCATTTGATATCTTGTATCCTACCTAACTCATCCTGTACGGAGAGTTATAGTCATTTGAAGTTGACCCAAAACTCATACTTAACATAACTTGCCAAAATTTCCAAATTTAATTATTTCTAAAAATGGTTTCTTTCTAATTCTAGTTCTTTAAAATAGCGAGGTGTTACAAGTTTAGTTTTCTCAGCTAAGTTAAGGTACTGGTTTGTATCATAGCTCTACCAAAAGTCGGGGTCGTTACAACTAACAACATTCTTTAAAAATTCTCTCTCATGGTACTTATGGTTACATCGCTAAAATGGAGACAAGTGAAGGATTAGGATCTAAGGATGATGTCCAACTGTCATGTCTTGAAGATAAATTTACCAGGGAATTGTCGATCAAATTGTACATTTGTTGAACAGTTCAATGATGCATCAACTAGTGCTACAACCTGCAGGTATTGTGGAGTACATGGATTAGTTGATTGTCCTGTGTTTTAATCTTTTAACACTCTCTCCATTTCAAATCATTGAGAAGTTCAACGTATGATCTTGACGTGTTATAGTGAACTTTGTAAGCAACATTGATGTTTAAATCATTCATAATCTAAAAAAAACTTGATTTAGCGACGGACAAATTTTGTAGCTTAATAATAAAATATGTCACTAATCCTACTTAGCAACATATTTTTGTTAGCTACGAGCAAAATAGCTATGAACCAGTGATGAAGTTCGTAGCTAAATACTGTGTTTTTTAGTAATATGAGTCACATCAATGCACGTACGTGTTCTCAAGAGAAAATGATCCTTTCTATTTGGTGGAATCAAGGGAGAAATTAATAATTTTGTGTGCCTTTGTGTAATTTTGACCTTTTTCTTTTGCATATTAACAACAACAACAACATACCTAATGAAATTCTACAAGTGAAGTCTGGGAGGGTATAATGTGAAAGTAAAGAGGGCGGGGGTTGAATTAAGAAATTCCTTTAGTTGACTTCCTATGTGGGATAGTCGACTTACCCGCATATTAGTTTAACAGTATAAGATAAGAGTAAATGTAGTAAGTAAAGGACTCAGAGAATTTTATACTGGTTCGGAACACCGGTGTGGGGCCTACTTTTAGTCTCCTTGGGTTTCATTAAGAGCTTGTTAAGAACTTAGGTGTTTACAAAGAATTTTGACTCGGAGCCTTGTCTGATATACAAATCATATCATCTACTATGACTTAACCTCTACTTGTATAGCCTCTACTTAGATCTTTCTTTCTCTTTTGTTTTTCAATTGTATACTTATGAAAATACAATGCTTTTATTAAAGAAAACAGAAGATAATAGTTCAAGTTCAAGTGAAATGCGTGCTTCACAACTAAGTCTAAAAGAGGTTTATATAGATAGGCTGCTTGCTATTGTAAGGAAAACCCAAGGGTGTTTCTTTCAATCAAGGATATTAAGGGATTCTTTGATTGAGGCGATTTAATGATTCATGTCCATATTAGATATGTGCATGATCAAATTGTGTTAGTTCCTTCTTGAGGTGATCTTCTCAAATCTCAGCTTTATTGATTTTTCTTCCTTCTCTTGGTGGCCCACTTGATTCTAGGCTGGTTTGCTGATCTTTGAATTTGTATTTGCTTGATTGAACTGTCTCTAGTACTGTAGCTATCTTGAATTGATTAAGAATTCCTCTAATCATGACTTTCCTGTCTTCCATTACTTTTAGAGATCAGATCGTATCTCTTTCCTTCTTGGTGCTATATGATTGACTCCTTTTATTTTTTATTTCTTTTCCTGTGAAGGGTACAAATAATTGTTAAGAGTCATTTATCAGAATCAACTAATTCTATGAGGTTAACAATCTCCCTTTTTTTAATAATGACAATAAATTCACAATTTAATAGAATGCTTTTAGAGAGATAATGGAGATTCCCTCATTTCCCTAATGTGTCTGTTTGTAGATCCCTTTTTGATTCGTAGATCCCGTTGCCTTTATGGATTCATTGGTTGTGTTATCCCCCTGCCTTTATAAAAATTGTGGGAAACAAATTCTCCCCCTTTGGCATAATCAAAAACAAAAAAAAACGAGGGCACACAGAATATAGCTAAAACATGTAGCAACATATAATAACAGAGCAACACTTAGGAGGACAAAGAGCCCTCAATAAGCAATCCAAAAGATAGAGAAAGGTAGGGACAGACCCCTATTAAAAGATAGTTCAAAAGTAGCAAACAAAAAGTAAAAGATCCAGGATTAGATTTTAGCGATCACCTAGAAAGTATTTTGAGGATGTTAATGAAATTTTCACAGAAGGAGTTGTAGGATCCTTCCAGATTTTGAGAGAGACTGGAGTAAGAGGTCTGGACAGTGACAACAAGATCATTGTTGGAGGAGCTGACTCCACTTTTGAGAGAGTCAACTTGTTGACTATGGAGATTCCTTCCTATTTTATGACAATCATATCAATACGCAACTTACCAACTTCAGTACTCATATCCTTTTAAAGGAGAAATACCTTTTCAACAACATCATGAACAGTCTCCAAACCACGTTCCACCACCAAAATACAAGTCTTGAGTTCATCTATGTCCTGCATCAGGAGGGCATCAAACTTTGTAGATCTTGGTGGGTTTGACAATTTCAGCTCTCATTTTAACAGAGTCCTTTTTCACCCATTTGTTTTCTTTCTACACATACCCAATACTAAATAAAACACGAGAGTTATAAGTAGCATTAATAACAACAAGTATAAACATAGAGAGATCCACAAGATGATCCACCAGGATGCGCGAGATGACTAACCTATAAGGCAACTTGCCGATGCATTAGGGTTTTCAGCACTTTCCAGCATGTATTCTTTGAACCAAACCGCCTAGTTAATGTGATACTTCTTAAGTAAGCAGTATAGAAGAAACACATCCCGAGTAGAGATACTACTGAGATCTGGAATATGAGTGGTGGCAACAATATGTGCCAGAATGCGATGTTCAAAGCAAAGAGATAGAGGCCCAAAATTAGATAATTCAAAGTCATGGCTGATATGATATCAAAAATTGGTGCAATGAATATTGCTTCGTCGAGTCGTACAAGCATTGCACCTGCTATAGCATCGGCTGAAAAAACTGGAAAATTTACTGGCATGGATTTCAAGAGGTGGCAACAAATTATGCTATTTTATTTAACTACTTTGAGTCTAAAAAGATTCATCAAATAAAGTGTTCCTGAGTTAGAGGATTCAACTCCTGATGGTGAACACATTATGGTTATTGAAGCTTGGAAGCATTCTGATTTCTTATGCAAGAACTATATTTTGAATGGGGTTCATGATTACTTGTACAATGTGTACAGTAATATGAAAATTTCAAAGACCTCTGAAATGCTTTAGAAAAGAAGTATAAGATGGAGGATGCCGGACTGAAGAAATTCATCGTGGAAAAGTTTCTGGACTTCAAGATGGTATATAACAAATCTTTTGTTACTCAAGTTCAGGAATTGTAATTGATTATCAATTATCTCCTTGCGGAAGATCTAGTGATTAATGAGGTCTTCCAAGTAGCTACTATGATTGAGAAGTCACCTCCTCTGTGGAAGGACTTCAAAAATTACTTAAAGCATAAGAGAAAGGAGATGTCCCTTGAAGATCTCATTGTAAAATTGAGAATTGGAGAGGACAATAAGGCTGCGGAGAAGAGGTCTCGTGGAAATTCAAAAATATTAGGAGCCAATATTGTTGAAGATGGGAGGTCTAAGAAGAGAAAGGCAAACTCTGCACAACAAAGTAGTCAACCTAAGAAGAAATTCAAAGGTAATTGCTTTAATTGTGGCAAAAATGGTCATATGGCTGCTGATTGTAAGGCTCCCAAGAAATCAAAGAGAAAGATCAAGAAAATGTTGCTGAATTTTAAGATGATGATCTATGTGCTATGCTTTCTGAATGCAATCTTGTTGGAAATCCAAGAGAGTGGTCGATAGATTATGATGCCACCCGCCATGTATATGCTAACAAAGAACTTTTTGCATCATATGAGCCTACTCAAGGTAATAAAATTATTTACATGGCAAACTCGGCAACTGCAAAGGTTGAAAGAACGGGCAAAGTTCTCTGGAAGATGACATCTGGCAAGGTGGTGACTCTCAAGAATGTGCTACATGTTCCAGAATTAAGAAAGAACTTGGTTTCTACTTCACTTCTTACTAAAAATGGATTCAAATGTGTATTTGTTTTTGACAAAGTTGTAATTAGTAAAAATAAAGTGTATGTTGGAAAGAGCTTCCTTTGCGAGGGCTTGTTGAAGCTCAATGTAATAGCTATTGCTAATAATAAAATTTCTTGTTCTACTTACTTGCTTGAGTCGAGTGGTTTATGGTAAGAATGTTTGGGACATGTCAAGATTTGCTGACCGTAACGAACTTTGCCTTAGTTACTGTGGTGTACATATGCCAGGAATCGCACCATAGCCGGAGTCGATCGAGGGCCAGATCTTGATGTAGAAAGGAGCTCTCAAGCTGCGAAAATTGATTAGTTTGGAAGTATTGCCTAATTTTGAGTGCAATAAAACACAATGTCAAATGTGTGTGGAAGCTAAGTTTGCTAAGCATCCTTATAAATATTTTGAAAGGAATTTCAATCCTTTAGATTTGATTCACACGGACATTTGTGATATGAAATCAACACCAACGCGTGGTGGAAAAATGTATTTCATAACTTTTATTGATGATTGCACTAGATATTGTTATGTTTTTTTGCTATCAAGTAAGCATGAGCAATTGAAGCATTTAGGCAATACAAAAATGAAGTTGAAAATCAGTTGGATAAAAAGATAAAAATGATAAGAAGTGATAGGGGTGGAGAATATGAATCTCCATTTGTGGAAATATGTTTGGAAAATGGAATTATCCATCAAACGACTGCCCCTTATTCACCACAATCTAATGGGATTGCAGAAAGAAAAAATTGAATTTTGAAGGAAATGATGAATGTCTTACTTATAAGTTCATGTTTACCACAAAACTTGTGGGGGGGGGGGGGAGGGGAAGTTATCCTTACAGCAAATTGAATACTCAATAGAGTGCCCCATAGCAAGACACAATCTATTCTATATGAAAAATAGAAAGGAAAGAAACCCAACTTGAAATATTTCAAAGTGTGGGGGTGTCTAGCAAAAGTCCAAGTTTCTATACCCAAAATGTTGAAAATAGGACCAAAGACTGTGGACTGTGTTTGTTAGATATGCTATAAACAGCAAGGCATGTCGATTTTTGGTTCATAAATCTGAACATCCAGATGTTCATGACAATACGGTAATTGAATCAAATAATAGTGAATTCTTTGAACACATTTACCGGTATAAAGCTAGATATGAAGAGTCTAGTGGGGGGGTCTAAACGACCTCAAGATGAACCAAAGGAAAATATACAAAATGAAGAAAATCCAAGGCGTAGTAAGCGTCAAAGGACTTTTACTTCCTTCAGATAAGATTTTGTAACATCTCTCATTGATAATGAGCCTCAAACCTTCCAAGAAGCAATGTCCTCTACGGATTCATCTTTTTAGAAAGAAGTTGTCAATGGTGAGATTGAATCAATATTGAATAACCATACTTAGAAGTTGGTTGATCTTCCTCCAAGAAATAAGCCTTTAGGATCAAAATGGATCTTTAAAAGGAAAATGAAGGCTGATGGTACTATTGACAAGTACAAGGAAAGATTTGTAGTCAAAGGCTTCAAACGAAAGGAAGGCCTTGATTACTTTGATACATACTCGCCAGTGACAAGGAGTACATCTATTCAGATGTTGGTTGCACTAGCAGCAATATGTGATCATGAAATCCATCAAATGGATGTAAAAACAATTTTTTTTAAATGGAGAGTTAGAGAAAGAAATTTACATGGAACAACCCTAGGGATTTGTGGTTCCTGGTAAAGAAAGAAAAGTGTGCAAACTTGTGAAGTCACTTTGTGGACTTAAACAAGCACCCAAATAATGGCATGCAAAGTTTGACCAAACAATATTGGCAAACAGAATTAAGATTAATGAGTGTGAAAAATGTGTTTACATTAAAGACACTCCAAATCATAAGGTCATTGTTTGTTTGTATGTGGATGATATGCTAATCATCAGTAGAGACTTAGCTGACATAAATGCTACTAAGCAAATGCTTACTAGTAGATTTGAAATGAAAGACCTTGGAGTGGAAGATGTTATATTGGGAATAAAAATTCTTCGAACTCCACAAGGTTTGGCTTTGTCACAGTCTCATTATATTAAAAAGGTACTTGACAAGTTCAAGTATTTGGATTTAAATATTGTCAAGACTCCAATAGATGTGAGCTTTGCACTTCGAAAGAATAAAGGTGAAAGTGACTCACAATTGGACTATGCGAGAGTGTTGGGAAGTTTGATGTATATCATGAATTGTACACGACTAGATATAGCATGTGCTATTAGTAAGTTGAGTCGGTACAGGAGAAATATCAATCAAACTCACTGGATGGCAATGAAGAGAGTTTTAGGGTATTTAAAACATACTCAAAACGATGCTTTGCATTATGAAAAATATCTAGCAGTAATTGAAGGATACATGATGCGAATTGGATCACCGGATCAGATGAAGTAAAATCCACAAGTGGATATGTATTTAATCTTGGTGGTAGAGAAGTCTCTTGGAAATCATCCAAACAGACAAGTATTGCTCGCTCCACTATGGAATTTGAATTTATCGCTTTAGATAAAGCCGGTGAAGAAGTTGAATGGCTCTGGAATTTCATGGAAGATATTCCATATTGGCCTAAACCATTGGCACATGTATGCATACATTATGATAGTCAGGCGGCAATAGGTAGGGCAGGGAGCATGATGTATAACGGTAAATCTCGTCACATAAGACGGAGACATAATAGCGTTAGAGAACTACTCTCTAGTGGAATTATCACAATTGATTATGTAAGGTCAAAAGATAATGTATCGGATCCACTTACAGAAGGCATAACTAGAGAGGGAGTTGAAAGATCATCTAAGAGGATGGGTTTAAGGCCTAGGACAAGTCAAGCATGATGGTAACTCTACCTAGCAGACTGGAGGTCCCTAAGAGCTAGGTTCAAAGAGATCAAACAAAGTTGTGTTTGACGGCCAACATTGTCATATAATCTAACTCATTCTCATAATGAAGACAATGTTTAGTAACCAAGGATAAAGCTTATATTGAAGTTTTTTAATGGTTTCTAAGTTTGGCAAGGCATGACCAAATCATTTCTCTACAGGAGTAAACATTTAGGAATCACCTATGTGGGAGTGAAGTGGAAGACGCTTCAAGGAGAATGTTAGTAAAGGCTGATTCTCTAAGCTCTCATGAAACCAGGTAGTGTTCATGGCTGAAACGAACAAAAATGTGAGAACCATAGATGGTAAAAGGTTGGTTGTGTGACTTACATTGTCTAGGTGTATATTCAAGTTCCACGGTTCAAAGATATCACATCTACCGATTGATCAAGTGCATCCGATGTAAGTTCACTACGGAAAGTTCAAAGGGAAACCCACTTATCCCGATGCAACTAGTCTTTGTTTGTAATCACACATGAGTCCGTGTATATCTATATTTTGCGTTATAGCCATTCCCATTCAGGTGGGGGATTGTTGGGTTCATTGTATAATGTGTGAATGGATAATGGTACATAGAATAAAGAATGGTGAATTAAAAATGTGAAAGTGCTGCAAGTATGAATGGAGTTATTCCATTCATGAATACTCATGACAGATGAATGCAACATTTCGTATTTTCATGCAACCTCTCGTATTTCTAGGCTACCTTTTCACATATCATGCATGAATCATTGTGCTCACCTATAGGCTATAAATATATGATTCTTTCTCAGATATTGACATAAGTTTTTGAAACAAGTTTACAAGAAGAAAAATAATACATCGTAAGAAAAAAAAGTTTCTGCTTTTCCAAAAACTTCAAGTGTGCATGATTACAAGCCATTGAGTGGTTCGCTGGACAACAAATTTGAGGTACCGCTATTGGTTTGTCATGAGTCATTTTATCCTGGGAGGATACATTCCATAACCTCGGGTACTTGAGGGGAATAATTTCCTTAAGGAAACTATGTGAATTCAGAGGACTTGACTCTTCTTCCTTTAATCTTGTTGATTATATGATATTTTGTTTCCAAAATTAATGTAACTTCATATTGTGTATTTCCTTATTTGTATGAAATTTATTTGAAGTCATCTTGTTGGGAAAACAGATTATGCACTAAGAAACTTAACAGTCTTAAGGAAATTAGTAGATCATGAATTAAAAAGATGGGGGTCTGGTTTCCAATCCCCCCATCTTGAACTTGAAGCCTGTGCTAACTAATCTGCACAATGGTTCACTAGTTTTTTTAAATGAAAGAAAAGAAAATAGAAGTAAAGTCACACATGAGTGCTTTACAATGACAAATTATAACACCAAAATAAGAGTTGTTGTCGCAAGATTTTCCCAATGCTTGTTTAACCAAAAGACTGTCAATCTCCACAACTATTATAATTGATGCAAAGTATTCCTTTAGCTAGCTTAGTGCTTCTCGAACACCCAAAGTCTCGACCATGAGTGAGTCATGCGGTGTATCTAATCGACTACAGCAACCTTTGATGAAGTTTCCATGAGAATCACAGACTAGCATGCTAACTCTTGCTACTCCCAAAGTAAGATCAAAAGAAGCATCAATGTTTCCATTAAGGATATTCTCATTAGGAGGAGACCATCTAATTGGAAAGCGAGTTGCAATAGCACTGGAAGTTGCCCTTCATGCGTTGGTCTAATCCTGCCAAAATAGGGCTAGTTTTTGGATAACAACTTTGGGTTGTAGAGGTCTTTGATGCCACACAAGACCATTTCTAGCATTCCACAGTTCCCAGAGGATCATGACGGCTTCATGTAATTGATCGAGATTTACAATATCATTCAGCAAATTAAGCCAATACAAGAAAGATGATGTAAGCCATACTTGTTTCGTGCGTTGCACTCGACTAAACAGTTCAATATTATTTTTGTCCCTTAAAGGCATGCAAGACATAGTTGGATTTAAGAATCTTCTTACTCATTAAGTTATCGCTTATTGGAAGGACACTATATAAAGCTCTCAAAACAAAATTCAATACCTTAGGAGGCATCTTCAATATTCAATTTTTTAGCCGAAATTTGCCATTTAAATTGGGTTTAGTAGCATGCATTATGCAACACCGGATACCCACTCTTAAAGGTGTATCATCATTTCCTATCACATTTCCACATTCGTTGATCATCTCTGAGAGTAATCCCAACGGAATATTCAAAGTTCTTGTGTCTCAATTAATAATATATGTCACATTCAAGTCTAGCAAGACGTTATGGGGGTTACATGTAATAAATAAGAATTGTCTAGTCGGTAATGATGAATCATTGAAATCCTAGTATCAAGGGTATTACTAATGCAGTTGAGGCATCCCTTCTGAAGAAGGTATTTAGATGCACGAAGAGATCGTCGTACGAAGCTAGGATTTCAAATGTTACTATGGTTAAGGGTCAGATTGAATTAAGGATCAGACTGAATTAATTTAATAAACATGTTACTAAGGTTAAGGGTTAGATTTAATTAATTTAGTAAACATGTTATTAGGATTAACGGGTTGATTTGGGAAATTTAGGAATCCACTAATAGCAATTGTATAAAGAGTAAAGTGTCAAAAGTACATCTAAACAGTCTTTTTTTTAGTTTGATAGCTAAACTATTGAAAGTGTAAGTTTCGTAACTAAACTATTACTCGTTAGTTTGATAAAAATACACTTCTCTCTTTAATTACACTATCTTGATGGTATGTGTACTAAACTCTCTTTTATTTTAAAAAATTGTTACATGACACTCCTCATGGACAAAATATTCCACCTTGACAACTAAAATTTTCATTTATGTTATATTCGGTAGTCAAGTAGAAGAAAATACTTTCATAGAAATATATGAACACAAAACGAGAAAAATATAAATATTAAAATAAAATGAGAGCGAAGAGGAGGTTGAGTAGGGTAAGAAAAATGTTTATTTTAAAAAGAATATTTTTTAGGGATAGTGATACTTTAATTTTTAACTAATACTTATAGTTTATTTAAATTTTTATCAAGGTGAAATATTTTATTCATATGGATTGCCATATTTTTTATAATAAAAGATAGAGTGTACTATACACACCACTAAGGCGTGTTGAGAAAAAAAACTAAAATAATTCCTTATCTTTGAGCTAAGATTTAAAGTCATCCTTGTGTTTTTACATGAAGCATTTGTAGTCCCTTATATTTGCAATATTAGTTCACTTTTGGTCCTCACATTTTTGCCCTATTTTTTAATATTTTGTTCACAATTTTATGTACAAATGTTCAATCGTTTTATTTATTTATATTTAGTAGAAATAATAACTCCATGTAAGAGAAGGTGAGAAGAAAAACACTTTATTTTATTTAGTAAAAATATTTTGTGGCTAAACCAAGAACCTATATTTGCTTGTCGAACTATATCAATTTATTATTGACATATAACGTTACAAAAAAAAATTATACTGTTGCACGTGAAATCAACATGATGAACCTCTCCATTTTAATTTTCTTTAAAAAAAGACAAGAGGTTCTTTATTTTTAAAATTTTAAAATTACAATCAAATTATATTGAATGAGTGACTAAGAGTTGTTTCATTTTTGTTAAAGGGATCAAGGAATCTACACAATTCATCATGATCTATTTATATTATAACTACTAAGTGTTGTATCATTGCTTTTGTCAATTGAGCAATTTCAACAAGTAAGAATTGTACATTCTATTTAAAGTATTCAAAATCCAGAGAGCATTTTAGTGCCTGCACTTGGCTGGAAACAATGAATATGTTTTATGGTTTCATATTTTCTTGATTGAATATGTGTGTATTATCTTCTTTTTTTACGGTTATATTCCATTTTACTTATTTTATTTTGTTTAGAGTATTTGTGTTTGGTGTACTTCTGAAAATATAGATTTTATTAATTTATAAACCATGACTTTAGTCCACTGTGATAATTGTGTGAAATTGTCCTATTATATATATATACTAGTAAAATTATTCTCGCGCGGAAATTTAATATCACAAAATTTATAAAATAATACTTAAAACATATCACTCATTAAAAATAAAAAACTATATTATTTTACATACAATATTACGTAGTAACGAACATAAATAATGTAAAGGAAAATGAAAATTATAACATCTTATCATTTATCCTTAATAACATACGCATAAATTTATGACTGTAAAAAAATACCAGGATCTATAACATAAGCAATGGTGTCGGTGACGAATATTTAATTGTGTAGAAGAAGAATAAGAAGTTTAGAATTTTCGTTATTTTAAAATGAAAGAAAATCCTTCTATTTATAGACAACAAAGGGTAGTGTGAACAAATGTTTGTTGTGCCTTATCGGAAAGGTCACAACTATTTGGAAAAGTTGCAACCCCTCGGAAAGGTCACAACTATTTGAAAAAGTTGCAACCCTTCGAAAAGGTCACAACCTTTCATAAAAGTCAGAACTTTTCATAAAAGTCGCAACTCTTCATTGAAGTCGCAAGTTTTCATAAAGCTCACAACTTTTCATAAAACTCACAACTTTTCATGAAAGGGAAGGTTAGTTTTGTAAATAAATAAATTAAAAGGGAATCTTTGTTTGTGGTGGCACCACGTAGGTGGGCCAAGGGTTCTCTTTTTATATATATATATATGTGTGTGTGTGTGTGTGTGATATAATGTTATATTTCAATTGTTCAGAAACAAGTATGCTTCATTTATTCTGGTATTTGACAATTTTCATTTGAAGGATAGAAATATTTGTGTACATTATTATCAAAACAAAAATTAATATTTATTATCAAATTTTAAAAATTAATTAAAAAATACATTTAAATCTAATTTTAATTATTATTAGTTATTCAAGTCTATTTATTTATTTAATATAAATGAATACTTTAATGAAAATTAAAAACAATTTCATAACTCCCTATTATCCATCCACTACTACACAGTCATATAGTCAATGAAAATTTGTGTTGATAACTTATTTTATCAATAGTTATCTTAAACTAAACTAATACAAAAAAATAATTTATTTATTTATATATATATAT
>JAJOOO010000616.1:0-59319 GCA_029582685.1 Solanum piurae | reverse complement strand
ACCTGATTGTTTTTGGTATATTATGATACTTGCTCATTTAGTCTACAACCTTGCATACTCTGTACATTATTTTGTACTGACGCCCCATTGCCTGGGGGCGCTGCATTCATGCATGCAGGTCCCAACAGACATCCGAGTAGACCTCCTCAGCAGCAGGATTGACTTCTATACGGTTGGCTAGCCCTTTCCTTCGGAGCTGCCAAAGTGTGGATGTTTGTTAGCTTTTGTTGTATATATTTGTATGGGTAGGCTGGGGCCCTGTCCCACCAATTTTTACTACTCTTAGAGGCTTGCAGACTAGTGTGTGGGGTGCATAGCTACGTTATGGCCATACTGGCCAATGTGGTTGGTTTGCTGAAGCTTGTGAGCTATTTGAAGTATTTTATTGATATATACCTGCTTTTAGTTTTGGTATAGATATCATGGTGGCCTCGACGGCCCAATCATGACTTCTATGCTAGTTGGCTATTTATTTATATGATCTCCTGGGAGTAGCTGTTTCTTTTATAGATTAGTTGGCAGGGGTCTTGCCGGCCGATGGCTTAATTTTAAGCTGAGATATACTTGTTTGATTTCTTGATTGCGTGTGGCTTCCATGTGCTAGTAGCAAATGGTTCAGCAGGGTCGGCTCGTGCCTGAGTTTTGGCATTAGGAGCCAGTTGCGCCCCTTGAGTTTGGGGTGTGACAAACTAGCCCTAATTTGGATACTTGGGATCATGGGTATGATCTAGGGTTGTTAGAATTGTTAGTAGTCTGGGTAATTCGTGATTGTTTATTGATTCCCGTATTATATTGATTGTTTGTAGACCAAGAACAAGCGAAATGAATCCAGAAAGAGAAGGATCAAGTTTCTTAGGGATTCAAGCTTGTTTTGAGGTAGGTGACGGTTGTGATTTTATGATTGTGTGATGTATGTTTGTTTTTGTTTCATTATGATGCATGCATATAGGTGAATGTTGTATTATTGATCACACTTGATGTAAGTAAGGATATATGACTATGAATGCCATGAATCATGACTTGATTGTATGATTATGAGAATGTACTTGTGATTGTGATTCTGGCTTGTTGAATGGATCGGGTGTTGCGTTCCGACATACTAACTTGGATCGGTTGCCACGTTCCGGCATAATTATGGGATCGGTTGCCACGTTTCGGCATAATCATTGGATCGGGTACCACGTTCCGGTATGCTAACTATTGGGTTTGGGTGCCATGAGAGGACCAATGACTTTTCATAATTGTGTATCTTGAGAAATATAAAGTTGTTCATTGTTCGTATATGTTGATGATATAGTATATGTTGGATATATGCATGTGATTATATTGTTGTATTGATTTATGTATGTTCCACTTAGTGGGATAGCCGCGTGATCCTACCAGTACACTATGGTTGTGTACTGATACTGCACTTGCTCTTTCTTTGTTGAGTACAGGGCATCTTCAAGAGGCTATTGACAGACCTCGCTTAGAAGATCAGTGATCATCGTTCAAATTCAAGGTTGAGCCAGTTTTTCCAGGCTGCCATGAGTTCTCCTTTCGTCTATGTCCATATTTTGAACTTAGACTTTCTAGTTAGTTGATTAGTTCATTAGTTGGGGTTGTATCCCTTTTTGTTTAGACTTGTTGAACTTTAGATGTTTTGGTACATTGACTTTCAGATTCTAGGTGTAATTTCCGCATTTTTTAGTTGTTAGATCTTTTGAAAGTTTATGGGAACTACAGTTTTAGCTATTATTCCTGTTTTCGTATCCTTAAATGCTTTAGTTTTTCGTTTAGTTGCTTGGTTTGGGTTGTAGTAGTGGTTCTCCCACCGGAGGGTTAGTGTGGGTTCCAATCACGATGGTCTGGATCGTGACAAAGTTGGTATCAGGGCCTAGGTTTGTTGATCTCGATGTACCTAGTAGAGTCTTGCAGAACGGTATGGGGATTCCTTTACTTTTCTTTGAGAGTCTATAGGACTTTAGGAAATCTCTCTGTCTTCTCTTGTCTCTTTTCATGCTATGACTAGATTACAATTGGTATATGGCGATTCAAATTGGTATCTAACCTTCTTCACTCTTCTGTTGGCTAGATTCAACGGCGTCAGTCCCGTAGCTCCCGTCAATGCTCCAGTTGAGGAATCTGCAGTGAGAGGTCGCGGTCGAGGCAGGGGTAGAGGAAGAGCTAGGGGTAGAGGCCAAGGAAGAGTGGCTCCTGCTAGAGATAGGGTACCATTCGAAAATGCTCCCCAAAATGAGGCCCCTCATGTGCATCATGAAGAGATTGAGGAGAATATTGAGGTTGTAAATGTTGAGGAGGTTGGACAAGAGGAAGAGGTGCATGCTGAGAATACCGATGTTCCTCCCATAGACCCAGTGTTATCTCGACAGATCATGTCATTCTTGAATGGATTGGTTGCCCTAGAGTGCTTCCTTCTATTCAAGAAACTTAAGCTCCCAATAATCCCCCTATTGCTAGCAATGCACCCAAGACGAGTGGAACGGGAGGTAATGATGCTTTCTTCCGTCCTTTGTTAAGTTCTGTTATGACTGGTAATAAGCATGAAATGTTGAATAAGTTATTGAAGCTAAAGCCTCCTATGTTTCTTGGTTCTGAGAATGAGGATGCTTATGAGTTCATCTTAGATTTCTATGAGAGATTTCATAAGTTGGGAATTGTCCATCAGCTTGGGGTTGAGTTTGTGTCCTTTCACCTTCAAGGTGAAACTAAGCAGTGGTGGAAGGCTTATTTGGAATGTAGATCTTCAACTTTACCTCAACTTACTTGGACCCAATTTCATGCTCTGTTTCTAGAGAAGTACGTGCCTAGGACTTCGAGGGATTGCAAGAAGGATGAGTTCATGGCTTTGGAGCAAGGTGGTATATCTGTGGATATTAATGAGGCCAAGTTCTATGCTTTGTCTAGATATTCTACTCAATTGGTGACTATTGAGGATGAGAGGATCTGTTTATTTATTAGGGGACTAAATTCTGAGTTGCATGTATTTCTGTTCATATGACCTCTGCAGGGAGGAGCTTTAATGAGGTAACACACTATGTTAAGAAAGTGGAGGGGGTGAGGCGAGACGGTCAGGCTAAGGCATTGGCAAAAAGGGCCAAGAATTCAGGCAACTTTCAAGGTTCTTCTTCTAGAGGTTCAAGGAGGCCAACGCTTGCAGCCAAGCCAATTCAGTCCGCTATGCCCTCCTCTACAGGTAATTACTCAGGAACTCCACCTCATAATTTGATTCAGGATAGCTAGGGAGTCGCACCTTCAGCGGGCAGCAAGCCATCTTTTGATCGTACATGTTACAACTGTGGTGAACCTGGGCATATGAGGAGATATTGTCCTCACCCACGTGTGTTAGATTCCGCGCAGTAGCAGTCTAGAGCAATGGTACCAGCGGGGAATGGTAATAATGGTCGAGGGCATCCACAAGATGGGTGAAGAGGTAATCAGCGAGGTCGTGGAGGTAGAGGAAATGATAATATAGGTAAGGGTAACGTGCAACCAGGTAGGGAAGTGGCTCGTCAAGATGATAGGGCTCAGTGATATGCCGTTCCAGGCAAAAATGAGGCAGAGGCGTCTGACACGGTGATCACAGGTACTATTCTTGTCTGTGACCGGATGGCTTATGTGTTATTTGATTCGGGCTCTACTTATTCCTATGTATCCGTACGATTTACCTCAGAATTTGCTATGATTTGTGATATACTTGATGTCCCTATCCATGTTTCTACCCCAGTTGGCGAGTCAGTCATAGTCACCCATGTCTATCGTGCTTGTCCTATTTTGTTTATGGGTTTTCAGACTTTGGTTGATTTGGTGATATTGGATATGACTGATTTTGATATAATCTTAGGCATGACTTGGTTGTCCCCCTATTATGTTGTGCTTAATTGTAATACTAAGTATGTAACTCTAGAAATTTCGGGAAGGGAAAAATTAGAGTGGGAAGGGTTGTACAAGCCTAAGAAAGCTAAGATCATATCCTCCATTTGGGCTAGGAAATTGATAGGGCAGGGTTGTTTGGCTTATTTGGCTCATATTAGGGATGTTGAGATTGAGACTCCATCCATTGAGTCTATTCCTGTGGTGTCGGAATTTAGAGAAGTGTTTCCTAATGACTTGCTGGTATGCCTCCGGATAGGGATATAGACTTCTGCATTGATTTAGAATCTGGTACTCATCCCATTTCTATTCCTCCATATCGTATGGCTCCGATAGAGTTAAGACAACTTAAGGCTTAAATCCAAGACCTTTTTGATAAGGGATTTATTCGTCCTAGTGCTTCCCGATGGGGTGCTCCAGTTTTTTTGTTAAGAAAAAGGATGGTAGTATGAGAATGTGTATAGATTACCGGCAATTGAATAGGGTCACTATTTAGAACAAGTATCCTTTGCCTCGAATAAATGATCTTTTTGACCAATTGCAAGGTGCATCAATTTTCTCCAAGATTGATCTAAGGTCTGGCTACCATCTATTGAAAATTAGGCCTGAGGATGTGCCCAAGACGGCGTTTAGAACCCACTATGGGCACTACGAGTTTCTAGTTATGTCCTTTGTCTTGACTAATGCACATGTAGCTTTCATGAGTTTAATGAATGGGGTGTTCAATCGATTCTGTGATTCTTTCGTCATAGTCTTTATTGATGATATTTTGGTCTATTTAAAAAAGTGAGGAAGAGCATGTCGAACATCTTCGTATTGTTTTGGGTGTTCTTGGGAAACAAAAGTAATATGTGAAATTCTCTAAGTGTGAAATTTGGTTGACTTGGATTGCATTTTTGAGGCATGTAGTTTCAAAAGAAGCAGTAATGGTAGATCCTCAAAAGATTGAGGCGGTAAAGAATTGGGTTCGTCCTAGCTCTGTGACGGAAGCTAGGAGTTTTGTTGTGCTCGCTAGCTACTACCGTCGATTTGTGAAAAACTTTGCTTCTATTGCCACTCACTTGACTAATTTGACCAAAACGGAGATTCCATTTGAATGGACTGAAAATTGAGAGAAGAGCTTTCAAAAGCTCAAGACTGTCTTGACCACCGCGCCTATTCTAGCATTATCGGTTGAAGGTAAAGGTTTTATTATTTATCGTGATGCTTCACATTATGGTTTGGGTGTTGTGTTGATGCTGGATAAGAATGTTATAGCTTATGCCTCGCGTCAATTGAAGGTGCATGATAGGAATTATCCAACACATGATTTGGAGTTGGCAGCGATAGAGTTTGCTCTTAAGATCTAGCGGCATTACCTCTATGGTGTTAAGTGTGAAGTGTTTACTGATCATCGTAGTTTGCAACATATGTTCACTCAAAAGGATCTGAATTTGAGACAACGAAGGTGGATGAAGTTACTTAAAGATTATGATGTCACCATTCAATACCATCAGGGCAAAGGCTAATGTGGTAGCAGACGCTTTGAGTCGAAAAGTGATGAGTATGCGTAGTTTAGCTTGCTTTAGTGTATCCAAGACACCTTTGGCTAAGGAAATCCAGACCTTGGAGTCTAAATTCATGCAGTTGGGCATCTATGGAAGAGGTGGGGTGTTAGCTAGCATTGAAGTAAGGTCCACATTCATTGAGGAGATCAAGCCCAAACAGTTTGAGGATGAGAATTTGGAGGAGCTTAGAAAGAAGACTGTGATTGGTAAGGCACAAGAGACCACTCTTAATGCGGAAGGTGTGCTCAATTTTAAAGGGAGGATTTGTGTTCCTCGAGTTGATGATTTGATTTAAAAGTTTTTGATAGAGTTCCATGGTTCGTGATATTCTATTCATCCGGGTGTGACCAAGATGTACCGAGATTTGAAGCGAATTTATTGGTGGCCGGGCATGAAGAAGGATATAGCAGAGTTTGTGGCTAAGTGTCAAAATTGCCAATAAGTGAAATATGAACATCAAAGGCCTGCAAGTTTGCTTCAAAGAATGCCAATTCCGGAATGGAAGTGGGAGAGGATAGTCATGGATTTCGTGGTTGGTCTTCCCAAGACTTTGGGGAAGTTTGATTCTATTTGGGTAGTGGTTGATAGATTGACTAAGTCAGGCCATTTTATTCCGATAAGAATAGATTATAGTGCTTAACAATTGGCAAAAGTTTATGTGAAAGAGATGGTGAGGTTGCATTGGTGCCCTTTTCTATCATCTCAGATCGTGGTACTCAATTTACCTCCAAGTTTTGGAGGAGATTACATGATGAATTGGGAACACAACTCACTTTTAGTACAACCTTCCATCCACAGACAGGCAGGCAGTCAGAGAGGATTATTCAAATGCTAGAAGACATGCTGAGGGCATGTGTGATTGACTTTGGAGGGCATTGGGATAAGTTCCTACCTTTGCGTGAATTCTCCTATAATAATAGTTATCGCTCCAGCATAGATATGGCACCTTTTGAAGCACTCATGGGAGGGGATGTAGATCACCCATAGATTGGTTTGAGGCTGGAGATGTGAAACCTTTGGGGGTTGATTTAGTGAAGGATGCTCACGATAAGGTGAGGAGTATTCAAGCTAAGCTTCTAGCAACCCAGAGTAGACAAAAAAAGTATGCAGACAATAAGGTAAGAGACATGGCGTTTCAAACCGATGGGAATGTTTTTCTTAAGGTATCACCCATGAAAGGGATGATGAGATTTGGCAAGAAAGGTAAGCTAAGTGCGCGATACATTGGTCCCTTTGAAGTTCTTGAATGTGTAGGACCGGTGGCGTATATATTGGCTTTACCTCCTAATTTATCGGGAGTTCATCCGATATTTCATGTGTCTATGTTGAAGAGGTATCATGGTGACGAGGATTATATCATTAAGTGGGACTCAATTGTGTTAGAAAAAGACCTCCAGTATGAGGAGGAACGGATTGCAATTCTTGATCGTGATGTGCGTAAGCTGAGGACTGTTGACACCCAATTTTGGACCTCCACATTGTATATTAATCATCGAGTTTCTTCAATTTCAAACGATTTAAAATAATTAGTTTTATAAAAGTTCAAAAAAATAAAATATAGTTTTCAAGTTATTTTAAATAGTGGCATCATTTTTTATTTTTTTTAAATATTATAGGTGATTTATATAATTACGTATATAATTAGTATATTTACAAATCTTTGAAAATCATCACAAAAGATTTTACGTTTTAGTTAAATATTTCATTAATTTAGTTTGGTTTAAATTATGGTTATAATTTTAAATTTAATAGTTTATAATTGAGTTATTTATTTTATTTTTATAATTAAGAAGCTCGTTAGTTGATTATATTAATTCATTTTTTATTTAAACTTTAGCTAATTTTGTTACTTAAATTCAAATTGGCTATTTTCTTAATCCCAATTGGCTATAATTG
The DNA here is from genome assembly GCA_029582685.1 of Solanum piurae. Taxonomy (NCBI): domain Eukaryota; kingdom Viridiplantae; phylum Streptophyta; class Magnoliopsida; order Solanales; family Solanaceae; genus Solanum; species Solanum piurae. Next base: position 52,003 of record JAJOOO010000616.1, on the reverse strand, counting down.
AAATTCAAATGGCCATTTTCCTTTTATAATTCTAGCTCATTTCTATCCCTACCTTAAACCTATTTGAGACCAAAAATTTGGGCCTTTTACAAATTTCCTACAGCCCACCTCAGCCTCAAAACCCAGGCCCAATTCAAATACCAACAACAATACAGAAACAATACTCCAGCCCCATTCTACAAGGAAAACACATCAGCAATATAACGCACAACAACATAAAGTACGCAGCCTCACTGCCAATATCATCTTCTCCACGCAAAAATCCTAGCAAAACCGGAAATCCAGCAGTAAATCTCAGAGAAATAGTGTCCACCCATACGCCTGTCATCCTCACGTCCAATCGTCTCTTTTTTTCCCTTTTCGCGGAATCACAGGCTGCACAACGTCTTTCACTGTTTGCCTTTGGAAAGGGGGAGAAAATTCAAAAGATTTTGAATTTTCGCTCAACAGTTTCCCCCCTACATCGACCCCAAGTTTTCCTCTATATAAACCCCCCTTACCCATCGTTCAAGGGGAAAAGAGAGATCATATGGGAGGTTTTTGAGATTGGTTCGGAAGCAATAGTCACTTCTACACTTAAATTTTTTATATCTAGTCTTCTGATTCTTAGTTTCGAGAAGATCGCCACTCGGATTTTCTTAGCTTGCCGTTAGAATTTGAAGAGAGGGGTGGAATCACTCTTTTCGTCGTCCTAGTACCGCTGCTCCGAGAAAGGTACTGTTCTTGTTCCTACTTCTCATTCTTTGTATTCTTTGTTTTCGAATAATTTGTGTGTTGTTTTTGTCACTGTTTGAGTAGTAATTATCTTCAAGATTTCAAGTATTGATTAGTGGTTTGTTACACCTCTTTATGTGATTTGAGTATCAAGTGTGTTGTATTTTCTATTTGTTGTTGATTTACTGCGATTCGAGTTGCATTTTCATCAAAGTATTACTTAGTTTCCTTCCATGGTAGTCTTTTAAAATGTTAGAATGGCCGAACCTCTTCATCCATGTCTTCTTGCTTCGCCCTCATATTTTCCTGTTTTCCTTCTTGTCAAACTGAGATTGTCTTTTGATTAGTGAATGGAATATAACTTTGAACGATCAGTTTATTTGGACACTAGACGAATCGAAACCAGCCAGATCTCTGCAGTTTCTAGCTATTCTGTGTTAATCTTTAACGTCTTGCGATAATGGGTAATTTTGAGTGTTTCTCTTCTATTAAGTCCCTTATTTATCTCTTGGATTACATATTAATGGAGAGCAATAGGTTGAAACTGTATGATTGAACTATGCTCACTAAAGTTGTGTTAATTTTGTAATAGTTCTTATTTCACATCACTGTTTTTAATCTTAAGCATTTAGCTTGTGTTTCCAATATGATTATTTATTGTTGCCTACCATGTGAGTTTAAGTAGTCCATTAGCTTTGATCAATTTTAGCATGTTAGGTTGTAGGTAAAAAATGTGCTATCTAATATGTTTCCAGTAGCATTTCATACATATCTTTGTTATTCCTTAGTATCAAAGTTAGTTTGTCAATTCTTGTCATTGTTAAGTTAGTTCATTTTTGTCCTTCTAAAAATTCATCTGTTTCTTTTGTTCTAATGGTTGGGTTTGGTTGCATCTTAGTTTTGAATTTCTTAAATAGCTTTCTCATTTGTTTTATCTGATTCATATGCTAATTTTGTCTTCTTTCTTTTGTTGTATGAACCTTTCCCGAGTCCGTGGGAGACTCTTTCTCTCTTGCATCCTCGAAATGAGCCATAGAGGCTCAATCTCTCTCCATCGAGACAGCCTTAAGTGAATTTCGAATTAAGAGGAGGTTTACAGGGGTTAAGGATAGGTTGCAGGTCTCAAAAAGCCCAAAAAGGGGTTCTATACATGTTGTATACGGCAGTATACGCTGATATACCAGTTCGATGCAGCAAACATATGGCCAGAAACAAAAATACAGGTTGGAGGCGTCAAAGAGGATTGTCTACACTCGGTATACAGTCGGATATACAAGAAAATGGGTCAAAATACTACCCGTATGCAAAGTATACACATGTCGTATACACAATTTTCATAAGCGAAAATGGGCTGGAGGAGCCCAAATAATGCAGCTGGCCCAATGTTTCTGGGCAACAATAGGCCCAAATTCTTCTCTCCCTCTCTTTATCATTTGATTGCAATTATTTTTGTTTTATTTTAACTCTAATTTTGAAATTCTTAATCAACTTAATTAAATCCCCAAAAGATGAACTATATTCTTTATGTTAGTTTATTTTAATAAAAAAAATTCACTTTTTATCAACTCTTATATTTTTATTTATAATCTTTAGTCAAAACGTTTATTTATCTAAAATAGTTTTCATGCTTTAATTAACCAAATTGGTTCAAATTATTATTTCTAAAATGATTTCTAATTAAATCTAGTTTTGTTAAATTTTTAATCACTTGCATTTTAATTCAAATGTTTCATTATAAGTCCCTTTCTCTAAAAAATAAAATGTGTAATTTATTTAATTATTTTCTCAAAATTAATCGAATATTATAAATTATTATTTTTTAGGTTAAATCATTTTTTTAAAATAGTCAAATATTTAATCTAAGTTGTAGGATAACCGTGTGTTAGCGGGCACTTCAAATGCCTTAAAAACCTTCTTGAAGCGTAAATAAGAACCTCTTACTCATTTTCTCTAAATTTATAAAGATTTGATCTGTTAAAGTCTTTTTAATTTAATTTTTCTTAATTTCTTAAAAAAATTAAGTGGCGACTCTTTTCTAAGTATTTTTCTCAAATTGTTTTATACTTAGAACATTTCAAAAAGTGATTTTTCTTAAGAGAGTAAAATTACGGCATAACAGAAATGGTGACTCTGTGGGGAATTAATAGGTTCTAACCATAACAGACTTAGATTAATTACTCAGTTTTTAGCATTTGCTTATTTGATTGCTTTATTTACATGCCTAATGTTGCATTTTTTTCATGCTTATATGATATAAACTGCTTATTTGTTACTGTTTTATATAAATTGTATATTTGTTACTGTTTTATTAACTGTCATTCTGTTCATATTTCTCCACTTCTTGGAAATTCACACTATCACACGTACACGCAAGGTGTGTTTTGCGCATCCACAAATTTCTTTCAAAATCCCAAAATTTAGGAGAGTTGGCATATGCGCGGGGTGTCCGGATCTTTTTCCGTGTGACCGCGTAGCCTCCTCACTCGAGTTGTCCACTCGAGAACCTTGTGTCTAGTAAACCAAATCTTAAAAAACATAAGATAGAGCTAAACCAACACCTTTTAAGGAGCATGCATCATGCAAACCTAAGAATCTTAATACCCAAGGGGTATTAAGACCATTAGTTTACCTTACCAAATGTCAAAGCGGGCTCATGACCCAAGTGACACTTGATCATAATGTGTGTGCATATTTGAAGGATAATTGTGCCTAAATACCGACTATTTTCTCTTAAATAATTAAATTGTAGTAGGAAGGCATAGACTAACCATTTGTTTTGCAGCGCGGATAGCTGTCAAGATCCAAACTTTGGTGGATGGAAGATTTATCCTAGCGACACCAATGAAGGCAATGATAGTCGGGGCACAACAACATTTTTAACTTAGATTATTAGGTTCATTTTTATTATATAAAATATAATGAAGTTATAAAACTATTCATGTACTTTCTTTTAGAGTATATTTGTTTAAATATTTAAGAGCTATAGAATGACGTATATTGGCACGATTTTTTCCTTCACATTTTTGTTAGGCCTACCTCAGGTATAAAAAGAGGTTCCTTGCATATTAACACGTCTTATTGACTTGTCACTTGCCTCTATTGCTTGTTTAATATGTTTATTATGCACTACTTGCATGTTATGTGATTTATTTGCACATATTAAAATTACTTGATATTTTGTTACCTTATCTAACATCATTTTATTTTTTTTGTATTTTTTCTTTTTATTTTTTATGTATTTTTTCTTTTTATTTTTTAATCCTATTCCCCAAAAGGCTTATTCACGCTGACAATCGAGATGTCTGACGACGCAAATGCTTTACCTCAATGGGTTGTTCGAAGGCCAAGAACTAACATGATTGATCCACCAATGGCAGACCTTTTGGGGATTGAAAATAGCACCCCTACCGAAGATAATCCTAACACTTCGGGAACTAAGGACGACACTAGTAATGATGAACATAATGCTCGCTTAAAGCAACAAATCACTAATTTGTAAGGAGAAGTTGAGCGTGTTAGGAACTTTGACAAGTTACCGGTCTCCAACACCCCTCCTCAGGAACCAAGGACCACTGCTCTAATGCCTCCTCTTTTTCCATCTCTAGAATCTCCTGTTCCTAACCATTTTCTTCCACAAAATACTCAGCTCATAGGCACACCCGTCATGAACTCGAATCCCATAAACCCATCTCCTACAAATCAAGGTCATGTTAACCCCCAATATGCCAATCCATCTCTCATGTTCCAAAACCCATCTAACCAAATTCCTTCCATTACTCAACATGTTACCCCGCCACCCGTCCAAGTCCCTATCAACCCACAATCTCTCACCCCAGTTCCCGGCTACCAAATTCCTCCAAATCAAATTCCCTTCTATCCACAGTATACCACCCAATTTCCTACATACCAAAGTCCTCAGAACCAAATTCCCATAAACACAGCACATGCCACACCAACTACCGCTCCTCATAATACTCCACCAGTTCAAAATCACTCGATACCTCAACATATATTAGTGACACATGTTGATCCTAACATGTAATGTGTTCCACCGATATATGTTACACAAGCTCATCCATCTTTTACCTTGGCACCAATTGTTGATCCATATTAGTTGTTGGAGAAAGAGTGGAAATCAAAGGAGGAGGAACGTGACAAGGAGATGCGTCAGTTGAGAGAAGAAGTTAGGAATATGCAAATTTCCAAAAGAGGAGAGAAACTCGAGTATGAGGACCTATGTGTACATCCTGACATTGACTTATCTGATGGATACAAGCCACCAAAATTTGAGATGTTTGATGGCACTGGAAATCCCCGCAATCATTTAAGATCTTATTGTGATAACTTGGTTGGTGTAGGAAGAAATGAGGCTGTAAGAATGAAGTTGTTCATTAGAAGTCTAACTGGAGATGCACTAACTTAGTATATCGAGCAAGATCCTAAGATTTGGCGTAATTGGATCAATATGGTAGAGGATTTCATGGAAAGGTTCAGGTTCAACATTGAGATCGTCCCTGATCGGTCTTAACTTGAAAAGTTGAAGAAGAAGATCATTGAAACCTTTCGCGAGTATGCTATCCGTTGGAGGTCACAAGCAGCTAGAGTTCGACCCATAGTGGATGAAAATGAAATGAAAGACATTTTCATCAAAGCTCAAGATAATATGTATTATGAAAGGATGTTGCTCATGACAGGTGCCAAATTCACAGACCTTGTCAAAACTGGGGAAGCTTTGGAAGAAAGAATCAAGTCTAGGAGAGTCACAAACTTTGCAGCCTTACATGAGACAAATAAGGCAATCCAATCTGGAATAATCGAAGTAACTAAGAAGAAAAAAGAGGAAGTTGCAACTATAATGAATATTCAGGAGCGAAGGCCAAACCAAATGTAGGCATATCATAACCAACCACTTCATAGTCCACATAATCAAATGTCTTCACCTATATCTTATACTGTTTATAACACCCAACCAACATACTACCAGCAACCACCAACATATCAAAACTCACCACATTACCAACAACTATCCTGTTACCAACCCCCAAACAATTCCGCAACTCCACCAAGGCATCGTCAAAATTTTGACAAAAGGAAGACTTACACACCTCTTGTTGAGCCCTATGCCCAACTCTTTGAAAGACTGAAAGCAGCAGGATTGATCCAAACAATTTCGTGGAAAGATATCGAGCCTCGCCCTAAGTGTTTGATGAGTCTAAGCATTGTGCATATCATTCAGGGGCTGCCGAACATGATACAAAAAGTTGTTTTTCTCTCAAAGATAAGATTGAGTTTTAGATCAAAGAGAATGTGATTCAGCTTAAAGGAGCTTCTCCAAATGTGAACAACAATCCTTTGCCTAACCATGGGAATGTGGGTGTGAACATGGTTACCATAGACGACGAGAAGGGAACTATTATGCCAGCATGAAACACTATTTTAGAAACAACCGTCAAACCTGAGTTCAAGAAGAGGGGTGACATTTCTGTGCCTAATCCTATTTTGCTTCCAAATCTGCTTGCAGTCCAAATGTTTGAAGACATTCTTGAAGATGATATGGTTGAAGGGATCAAAATTTTATTCATTATTGAAGATGTTACTGAGACACCGACCATCTGGAATGCCGAACCAGAAGATGCCTTGAAAAATTGGACCTCTGCTCTGTCCTTGGTTCGCCGAGAGTCTTGGTAGACTAAAACCTTTAGCAGTATTTTGAAATGACATGATTTAAAATTGAGGCTTTAATCATGTAGAAGAACTTTTTGTTGTTTTCCCTCTCCTTTTGAAAGCTCAAATGCAAAATCTATATATGTCTTTCATTTCTCCTTAACTCTTTATATTAATCTTATTACTTCTATTTTTACAATTTCAGTTTAAAGTTTTTGAAACTTGTCAGTCCTATGATTATGACATGTGATGAGACAAAAGAGCAGATTATGAATGACCAGCCGAAACTCAAAGTATGCAAAAATGACGTGCAACTTGATAAGCTAGCTAAGGAATTTGAACAACTTTTGGACGAAGTTGAAATTTTGAATTGAGGCAACTCAAAGCTAGTGAAGGAAGTCAAAATCAATGCTCGTCTAGAGAAATTTGAGAAAGAAGCATTGATTGAATTACTAAGAGAAAATATGGATATGTTTTCATGGTCATAAGTTGCATAAGTTGCCAAACCCAGTGAAGCCAGTTTGAGGATACTCAAAACATTGTGTAGTTAGTAGCAAGAAAAAGCTAAGGAATTTTGAATCTATTTAGCAATGGTTTTTTTCTTGGAAAAACATTGATGCTACCAAACGTGGATGGTGACATATGACCAAAGCTCATCCATCCAGATCCAATCAGAAGATGTTTGTTTTTGGAAGCTTAATTAAGTTTATTTCCATTTGGCACCTCTTTTGATGTAATCTAAACTACGTTTTGACCTGATGCCCTCGGTGGGATATGTAGGCGGCCTCATCGGCTTCGGTCACTTTAGAATTTATTTCATTTTTCTTTTATATCCTGAACTATGCACGACCTGATTCATATTTTCAATGGGATACGTAGGATCCTTGTGGCTCGGTCATATGTTTTAGAAATTTCTATTTATCTATAAGGTAGAAACTGGGGAAGATTTTGAGAATGACTCAAAATCTCACTACAAAGAAATGCAAGAGTTGACTAAAGCAAGAAGCTGGGGCAAGGATTTTTCAAAAGATGCTGAATAGTAAGAGCACATCTCTGATTGGAATATCTAGACAAAGGATGTCAAAGCACATTGTCATAATCTGGGATCCGACAAAAGATTTTAGAATGATTTATATTCATATATACGTACACTATTTTATATATATATATATATATCTTTTCTCTTTCAAATAATTTTATTTTATTTCATCTACCATGTCTTGTTTCTCGGACGGGGTCAGATAGTCCATACAAGAAGATTGACAAGAAAGCAACAAAGTTGAAAATCTCAAGTCAGCGTGAATCAGCCTCCCCTCTCCAACTTACAAATTTTCTTTGAATGCAGAGAAGTTCAAGCAGGTACAATAATGAAGTTGTTTGATTATTATTCATCCAACAACAATTAGAACTTAGATGAGGTCACAACGTTCAAACAAGCGGGCGAACAAAAAAGCAAAGATAATTCAAGAAGGCAAAGCTATAAAGTCGCGATATTCGCGAGACGGTTTGAAATTTCTTTTTTTCCGCATATACTATCCATCTACACTATGGTTAAATAGCTGATTTTTGCACTAATTTTGCACTAATCTTGCACCAGCACTAACCATGAGCTAGCACTAATTTTTGCACTGGCACTAATGGTGATTTAGCACTAACTGGCACCGGCACTAACCATTTTCTGGCACTAACTATCACTAACCTTTTTAGCACTAATTTGACACTGGTGCTAATTTGGCACTGGCACTAATTTTGCACTGGCACTAACCTTGATTTTAGCACTAACCTTGCAATAACGGTGATTCTATCAGAATGATTTTTGCACTAAACTTGCACTAACGTCAATTTTATGGATTCAATTTAGCACTGATTTTGCATTAACCTTATTAGCCTTGTATTTATCTCAAATGATTCTGCACTAACTCTGAAGTTTGCACCAATTTATTTAGAGTGATTTTCGCACTAGCATTAAAGTAGTACTACATTGATCTTAAGAAGCTACATCCGTATACCGTTATATTCATCTCAATGCCTTCATGGCATTTATGATATTAACAAAAGCTTTCTAGATTTTCCAGAGGATTTATCAGAAAACTTCGAACAACAAGAGAATATGTCGCATAGTATAACGAGGAACTTCCTCTAAGCAGTGAACTGGGGCAATTTGTTGAGAAAGTTTAAGCTTTCCAACAGAGTTCAAAGATCATCATTCATCATCATCCTATCTATGAAGCATTGTCGTCAATAATATTACATTATCAAGAAAGTCATCATCGTCTCGCATCATATCAATTCATCATCTACTGCGTCAAAATCGACGGAGGCTGACGACAGAACATTTAGAGAAAAGAAATGTGCTGAATACGGTAAAACATAGAACTTCTCTATTTAAATTACAATTTTTGCTAACAAGTTTGTTGTAGTCTTTGCCGAGAGCATCCAAGAGGATGAATTCTCAAATCAAACCACAGGTGCGGACGACATAAAAAAGGATGCAGCACAACGTGGAACTTTTTCTTAGCAGCGAACTGGGACATAGTCCAAAGAGGAGTATCAAACTCTTAGGACGCGAGCTGAGGAACGACTTCCACCACAATCAAACCACACCCTATCTGAAGGCATGTGGGTTTTTATATGAGTTTATCGGTTTCAGTTTCGCTTCCGGAAAACTTCAACTCTCGTCGGAGGCAACTTTCCAATCTGAGTGACATTGCACCAAGAGCTTTGGAAATTATGTCCGTGTAAGTTCTTACTTATGGATGTGAAGAGCTCCACATTCATGGCTAAGAGATCGCAAGCCTCTTTTTCACGCTCGACTTACTTTTCATTCCTCTAGAACTAAATGTTATCTTGCATAATAGATTTTCTTTTCAACCGATCGAGTCGAACAACAAGCAACCTGATTCCCTAAGTTGAGGAATTTGTAGGCGGGCTCAATGTTGAAAACTCGGTTGTATTCCGACATCCTCTTTCAAATATTATTCTTGAGCATTCCGATCTCTTCATAATTCGATATCGGGATAGCTTTCAAATTCTTTCATAATTGTGCGTCAAATCAAACGTATTGAACTACAAGTGGCCTGAATTCTCATATAGCCTGAGATATGTAGGAAACCCATTTGCGGGGTTAGGCCATAATTCCTAAAGTCCGTACCAAAGTCCCTTTCCTAAAGATGAAGATGTGGTTGGTCAAAATTGGATTCGTCAATTTCATTTGCCTCGAATTTCTTTCATCAATCCAAGTCAAACGAGTGGCAGTTGTTGACACCCAATTTTGGACCTCCACATTGTATATTAATCATCGAGTTTCTTCAATTTCAAACGATTTAAAATAATTAGTTTTATAAAAACTCAAAAAAATAAAATATAGTTTTCAAGTTATTTTAAATAGTGGCATCATTTTTTATAATTTTTAAATAATATAGGTGTTTTATATAATTACGTATATAATTAGTATATTTTACAAATCTTTGAAAATCATCACAAAAAATTTTACGTTTTAGTTAAATATTTCGTTAATTTAGTTTGGTTTAAATTATGGTTATAATTTTAAATTTAATAGTTTATAATTGAGTTGTTTATTTTATTTTATTAAGATTAAGAAGCTCGTTAGTTGATTATATTAATTCATTTTAGCCAATTTTGTTACTTAAATTCAAATTGGCTATTTTCTTAATCCCAATTGGCTATAATTGAAATTCAAATGGCCATTTTCCTTTTATAATTCTAGCTCATTTCTATCCCTACCTTAAACCTATTTGAGACCAAAAATTTGGGCCTTTTACAAATTTCCTACAGCCCACCTCAGCCTCAAAACCCAGGCCCAATTCAAATACCAACAACAATACAGAAACAATACTCCAGCCCCATTCTACAAGGAAAACACATCAGCAATACAACGCACAACAACATACAGTACGCGACTTCACTGCGCAATATCGTCTTCTTCACGCAAAAATCCTAGCAAAATCGGAAATCCAGCAGCAAATCTCGACGCAACAGTGTCCGCCCATACTCCTGTCATCCTCACTTCCAATCGTCTCTTTTTTTCCCCTTTTCGCGGAGTAATAGGCTGTACAACGTCTTTCATTGTTTGCCTTTGTAAAGGGGGAGAAAATTCAAAAGATTTTGAATTTTTGCTCAACGGTTTCCCCCCTAAATTGTTCAAGTGGAAAAGAGCGAGCATAGAGGGAGGTTTTTGAGTTTGGTTTTGAAGCATTCGTCACTTCTACACTTAAAATTTTTATATCTAGTCTTCTAATTCTAAGTTCCGACAAGATCGCCGCTCGGATTTTCTTAGCTTGCCGTTAGTATTCGAAGAGAGTGGTGGAATCGCTCTTCTCGTCGTCCTAGTATCGTTGTTCCGAGAAAGGTAATATTCTTTTTCCTACTTCTCATTCTTTGTATTCTTTGTTTTCGAATAATTTGTGTGCTGTTTTTGTCACTGTTTGAGTAGTAATTCTCTTCAAGATTTCAAGTATTGATTAGTGGTTTGTTACACCTCTTTATGTGATTTGAGTATCAAGTGTGTTGTATTTTCTATTTGTTGTTGATTTACTGCAATTCGAGTTGCATTTTCATCAAAGTATTAGTTAGTTTCCTTCCATGGTAGTCTTTTAAAATGTTAGAATGGCCAAACCTCTTCATCCATGTCTACTTGGTTCGCCCTCGTATTTTCCTAGTTTCCTTCTTGTCGAACTGAGATTGTCTTTTGATTAGTGAATGGTATAGCTACCCTTCCGAAATAATATAAAACAATAACTCACGAGATTTTTATGCATATATTGTCCTCACACTAGTAAAAATGATATAAAAAGAATATTACCAACTTCCGAGTACCCAAACTAGGTGGCTCATGCTGCACACAATCGTTCAAAATTAGTGGTAAATTTAATATATTACAAGGCTTGGGCTTACACACCCCAAAAGAACAAAACATATAGCCATACTTATATTACAACCCATGGTGATATGATCAAATTAGCCCTCAAAATTTCATGTAAATATACAACACATAGATCATGTATAAGTCCCAAGGTGTATACAAAATATAGATGCCTATATGCAAATGTGATCTTCCTTAAAGCTCTCAAAATCTCCATCTCCAATGGCCTGCTTCATGCCTCCTCTCGATCATTCCCTACGATAGAAGCAACTATCGCTAAGCATATAGATTAGTGGTGTAAAAACTATAGGTTCGGAGCCCTCAGATTCAACAAGTTAACTTTCTCAAGTCATGAGCAGCACAATTGAAACATAATAAATAAATCAAGTAACAATATATAACGATCCAAATGTCAAGAACGCTCATACACCAACGGCTCACCCAATATATACATCATGCCGTCACACCAAGCATACGCAGGTATCAAGAAGGGACGACGCCCTGTATCAAGAAGGGTCAAAGCCCAATAATCAAGAGAACCAAGAACCATATTAAAAATGGCTCTCTAGTTCGTACTTAAAATGGACAACTTCCATTCTTAAGACGGACTAAAAATCTTGAGTCAAGATGGCAAATGATCCGAATCAAGAGGCATGCCAATAGTTACAAAGTCACAGCCACAAGAAGGACAAGGTCCCAACAAGAGTGCGAGGTGATCAAACAATCAGTACAAGTGGGCGAGTTACACAAGTGTCTTTAATATCTTAAAGTATACCAATGAGACAATGCAAAGTGACAAGAGGTAACCAAGGTATCAAGATAAGTTTTCAGATATACCATCAGGTAAAAAGATTACAAGTACAAGTTTATACACAAACCTCAATACTTTAGCATAGAAACAGTCCAACACAACTTCGCGAGTTCAAACCGTAGACCAACCAACGTATCAAGGTCCTCAACTTGTTCACGAGTATATACAACCTTAAGAATACAATTAAATAACTTCTTTAATTCCTAGTATCTCAATAATGTCGAAGTAAAACAGGATTATCATCACAAGTAAGCTTAGCCTGTACAAATACGACTATGCTCCCAAAACAGTGATTCTGGCCAGCATAGTACCTCATGTCGCAACTTAGATTTGAAAGGGAAAACGGAACAACTAGAATTTATAACCTTCATGAAAGATGTAGGCAAATCTCTTAAGGTTGCAAACAAACAAGAATCACCGCAAAATATATTTTGTACAAAAAGATATATTCAAAACACTAACAGTTGTTCATACAGGATTTCTAATTTCGAAATCTTGACAGAACTTGTCCTATGTTGCGTCCCATATTTCGAATCCATAACATCTAAATTCGAGTTTTACATAAACATAAGATTTGTACATATATGAATTATATTTCCAAATCATATTTATTCACTTTAAACTAAGTTCTATAAAACAAGTTATGCTTAAAATACTAAACATTACCCAGCTCAAAAACGGATTTTACCACTTACCAAACAGAAGGGTGTGTCTCGAATCCCAGCCAAAAGGACAAAGTTTTTCTCTTGTGATTTTGAAGAACAGTCTGTTTAGATATGTTTCTAAGGTTCTAAGACTTGAGAAAAATGAATATACTAAAGGAGGTGTGAAAATATATAGTCAGAAAATGATATTTATCCCTTGTATAGCTGTCCTTCAAGGTGCTGCCCAAATAGGTGTGTGCTGCCCAAAATGCATACATGTACACCTATATATATATCCTTCACCTCCTTTCAAAGTTATACATAATTCTAATTAGAATATTACAAAAACACTCCAATACAATCCCTTAAATTACGATCACAATTTATGTTAAGCAAGTTAGCAAATATCACAACATTTCAAGTTCCCAAAATGAGAGTAAAACATATTGTAGTAATTAAGCAACGGTAAATAGACATGCGACTCTTGGTTAGTATTTAGGGGTGTTACAACTCTCTCCCCCTTAAAGAAATTTCAGCTCTAAATTTACCTTACACTAGTCCCGAAACAAGTGCGGATATTGGGTCCTCATGTCTTCTTCTATCTCCCAGGTAGCTTCTTTTCCCGAATGGTTCCTCCAAAGTACCTTTACTAAGTGGATTTTCATGTTTCTAAGTTGCTTCACTTCCCGATCTTGAATTAAGATAGGTTCTTCATTATACGTCAAGTCATGATTAACCTCAATAGATTCAACTGGAAGAATATGAGATGGATCAGAACGATATCTTCTGAGCATACAAACATGGAAGACATTGTGGATCTTGTCTAACTCAGGTGGCAAAGCCAATTTATATGCAACTGGTCCAGCCCTTTCAAGTATCTCATAAGGTCCAATAAATCGGGGACTAAGTTTTCCTTTTTGGCCAAATCTCATAATTATTTTCCATGGAGACACCTTTAAGAATACTTTATCTACCCCTTGATATTCAATGTCACGCCTTTTAAGATCAGCGTATGACTTTTGTCTATCCGAAGAAATCTTTAGACGATCCTTGATAATTTTTTCCTTGTCCTCTGTTTGTTGCACAATTTCAGGACCAATAAGTTTTCTGTCACCAACTTCACTCCAACAAAGAGGGGTCCGACATTTCCTTCCGTACAAGGCTTCATAGGGAGGCATTCCAATACTCGATTGATAACTGTTATTGTAAGCAAATTCTATCAAAACCAAGTTTTTGTCCCAACTACCCTCAAACTTCATAATGCAAGCTCGAAGCATATCCTACAAAATTACTATCACTCTTTCCGGCTGGCCGTCTGTCTGAGGATGGAACGAAGTGCTAAATTTCAGCTTAGTACCCAAAGCTTCCTGCAAGCTACCCCAAAATCTAGATGTAAACCTTGGGTCTCGGTCAGATACAAATAGACATAGGGATCCCATGTAGTCTTACAATCTCATTAATGTACATTCAGCTAAACGCTCAAGTGAGTAATCCATCATGATTGCTAAGAAGTGAACATTCTTGGTTAGCATGTCCACAATCACCGATATTGAATCATGATTTCTTTGGGTGCGAGGAAGTCCAAAAACAAAGTCCATAGTTATTCTCTCCCATTTCCATTCCGGCATCGACAAGGGATCTAGTAAACCAACTGGGACCTGATGTTCTGCCTTTACTTGTTGACAAACCAAACATTTAGAAATGAACTCCGCAATGTCTCTCTTCATACCATTCCACCAATAATTTTCTTTGATGGTCTGGTACATATTTGTATCCCCAGGATGCATTTCATATGGTGAGGTATGAGCTTCACTTAGTATCTCTCTCCTCAATTTGTCATCATTAGGGACACATAGTCTATCTAGATAAAATAAGACACCCTTCTTTGTTAATGTAAAATCAAGTTTTTCCCCATTTTGAACTTCTCTGGTCAATTTTACAAGTTTCTCATCTATCTTTTGTGCTTCCTTCACCTGTTCAAGTAATATTGGCTTTACTTGCAAATTAGGAATAACTGAAGCATTTGAATCAGGTGTAAAACAAACATTCATGGCTCTTAACTCAAGAAGCAAGGGTAAAGGACTCAAAGAAATGCTTGCGAAGGATTTTTGACTTAAGGCATCTGCAACCACATTGGCTTTACCTGGATGATAACTAATCGAGCAGTCATAATCCTTGATGAGTTCAAGCCATCTACATTGTCGAAGGCTTAGCTCCTTCTGAGTACCCAAGTACTTTAAGCTCTTGTGATAAGTGAATATATGACATTTATCTCCATACAAATAATGCCGCCATATTTTTAAAGCAAACACTACAACATCAAGTTCAAGATCATGAGTAGGATAATTCAATTCATGCGATTTTAATTTCTGAGGGGCATAAGAACTAATCTTCTCTTCTTGCATCAAAGTGCATCTGAGACCATTGTGAGAAGCATCGCTGTATACTACATACTATTTCCCTTCAATTGGTAGAGTAAGTAAAGGTGCTTGAGTCAACAAGGATTTGATAGTTTCAAAGCTCTCTTGGCATTTGTCATTCCAATTAAACTTCACTTCCTTCTGCAAGAGTTTAGTCAATGGAGAGGCGATAATGGAAAATCCTTTCACAAATCTTCTGTAGTATCCTGCTAAGCCTAAGAAACTTCTTACCTCGATTTGACTTTTGGGAGGTCTCCATTCAACAACTGCTTGTATCTTACTTGGATCCACCTTTACACCTTCGGCTGATACAACATGTCCCAGAAACGTCACTTCATCAAGCCAAAATTCACACTTGGAAAGTTTAGCATAAAGTTCCTTCTCCTTCAAAATTTGCAAAATAATCCGGAGGTGTTTATCATGGACTTCACTACTTCTGGAAAATATTAAAATATCATCTATAAAAACAACCACAAATTGATCAAGATAAGGCTTGAATACTCGATTCATTAGATCCATGAATACCGCAGTAGCATTTGTCAATCCGAATGGCATCACCAAAAATTTATAATGACCATACCGAGTTCTAAGAGCAGTTTTAGGAATATCTTTCTCTCTAACACGCAGTTGGTGATATCCAGACCTTAAATCAATCTTTGAGAATACTTTAGCACCTTTCAGTTGGTCAAACAAATCATCGATCCTTGGTAGTGAATATCTATTCTTGATTGTTATTTTGTTCAATTGTCTATAGTCAATACAAAGCCTAAGAGTGCCATCTTTCTTCCTTGCGAATAAAACAGGGGCTCCCCAAGGAGAAACACTAGGTCGAATAAAACCTTTCTCAAGAAGTTCTTGCAACTGAGATTTCAATTCTCTTAATTCTGCCGGAGCCATTCTATAAGGAGTGATAGAAATAGGGGTAGATACAGGAATAAGCTCGATTGGAAATTCAACCTCTCTTTTCGGGGGCAATCCAGGAAGGTTTTCTGGGAAGAATTCTGGGAAATCACATATAGCAGGTATGTCCTTGATACAAGGACTCTCCAAATGTGTATCAACTATGTGAGCAAGGTATGCCCCACAACCTTGACGCATCAACTTTCTTGCCAAGGCCGCAAAAATAATACTAGATTTCAATGATCTTTCACCTTGTACAATGATGTATGAAAATGTCGGATCTTTAAAAGTCACATGCTTAGACCTACAATATACCACTGCATGATATTTATAAAGCCAATACATCCCGATAATAACATCAAAATCCTTGAAGGGCATTTCAATCAAATCAGCAGGGAAGACTAGGTTTTGAATCACGAAGGGACAATCTTGGTAAACTCGATTACACACATCTTGATAACCCAAAGGACTTTCAACCAGCACATCAAAATTAAGTCTCACATAGTTCACATTTTTAGGAAGAACGAGTGATGAACAAATATAGAAATGTGTAGAACCAGGATCAACCAATGTAAACACACATAAGCCAAATAAGTGAAAATTACCGACAACCACGTCTTTTCCATCTTGATCATCCCTCTGCCTCATAGCATAAACGCGTGCAGTAACCCTTGGTCCACTAGCTTTATTCTCTCCATTTGCACCTGCTGCTTGGGTGTTTTTAAGTCTTGCACCTTCATTAGTTTGAGGAGGATTAATAGAAGGCTTATGAACTGAGCCTCCAATTCTTAAGGAAGGAGCATTATTAGGATTAGGACAATCCTTCACTTTATGATCAAAGCTCCCACAATTGAAACATGCACCAGAAGCTCTCCTGCAAGTACCATAATGAATCTTTCCACATTGTGGACAAGTGGGAACGCGAGGCTTGCCTTGGCCATAATTTGGAGTGCTAGTTGTAGAAAATTCTGATCTGTTTTGCTTTTGTTGGGGTGGCATGTTAACACTACCAGCCTTAGAATCATCAGACCTTCCTCTTTTGGATGGACCTCCAAAATCTTGTCTAGGCTTTCGAAATTTGTTTTCATTTCGACTAGCTTTTTCTTTATCAAGTCGTTACCAAGTAAAAGCAGCAGACACTAACTTACAAAAGTTCTCATGTTGCAGGATCGCCACATTCTTCCTAATGGAATCATTTAAACCATCTTCAAATTTCCTGCACTTGTCTTTTTCCTCTTTAATATTACCTTCAGTATAACGAGAGAGCCTTAGAAACTTCTGCTGGTACTCAGCAATAGACATGCCTCGTTGCCTTAAATTCAAAAACTCCTTTCTCTTTGCATAACAATAAGCAGGTGGGACATACTTCATACGAAATTCCTTAAGAAAATCATCCCAAGTAAGAACAGGAGGTTTTACCTTGGCATTTGGAACACTTACCCACCAATCGTAAGAATCCTTTTGTAATAGTGAAATATCATACTTAAATTTGGCAACATCTGAACACTCTAACTGCTTAAATACCCTCTCCATGCGCTCCAGTCTGTGGGATCAACGGTGCCTTCAAACTCCACTCCACCCATTTTCCTCATTTTCTCAAAGTTAATCCCGTTGGGATCATGCATCGCTTCAGCCATGTGGTGGAAGAATTCAGCCATTTGTTGAAAAGGAGGATTCATGGCTTGAGTACCACGACTCATGTGAGGATGTGAACCAGCTCTTACACTCTGATGGTTTCCCACTTCAGACCCACTAGTGTGGGGAACATATTGATTCGAGAAAGGTTCTCCAACCTCTTCTAGTGCATGAGGTTGGGAAACAGAGGTACCCGAACCTTCACGAGCAGCTTCCATAGGTCGGTCAGAAGAAGAGGCCATAACTTAATTCCTTAAAAAGGGAAGATTACATTGCATTAGGGACATGTACATGATGCATGTGCACGCTACATGCGATAAAAATATTATAAACCATGTAAGTGAACAAATAATCCAAATAGAACCTTTTTCGAAAGAGAACAAGTATACAAGTAATTCACACCAAAAGTCCTAGAACCACAAACTTAGGCTCTGATACCAACACTTGTAGCGACCCTTCCGAAATAATATAAGTCAATAACTCACGAGATTTTTATGCATATATTGTCTTTACACTAGTCAAAATAATATAAAAAGAATATTACCAACTTCCGAGTACCCAAACTAGGTGGTTCATGCTTCACACATTCATTCAAAATTAGTGGTAAATTTAATATATTACAAGGCTTGGGCTTACACACCCCAAAAGAACAAAACATATAGACATACTTATATTACAACCCATGGTTACATGATCAGATTAGTCCTCAAAATTTCATGTAAATATACAACACATAGATCATGTATAAGTCCCAGGGTTTATACAAAATATAGCTATGCAAATGTGATCTTCCTTAAAGCTTTCAAAATCTCCATCTCCAATGGCCCGCTTCATGCCTCCTCTCGATCATTACCTACGATAGAACAACTATCGCTAAACATATAGCTTAGTGGTGTAAAAACTATAGATTTGGATGCCTCAGATTCACCAAGTTAACTTTCTCAAGTCATGAGCAGCACAATTGAAACATAATAAATAAATCAAGTAACAATATATAAATAGTATCAAGTTTGATATTTAAAGATTCAAATGTCAAGAACGCGCATAGCACCATTTTCCAAGAGATTCAATAACACTGCTCGCCCAATATATACATCATATCGCCTCACCAAGCATACACAGGTATCAAGAAGGGTCGAAGCCCAATAATCAAGAGAACCAAGAACCATATTAAAAATGGCTTTCTAGTTCATACTTAAAATGGACAACTTCCATTCTTAAGACGGACTAAAAATTCAGAGTCAAGATGGAAAATGATCTGAATCAAGAGTCATGCCAATAGTGACAAAGTCACAGCCAAAAGAAGGACAAGGTCCCAACAAGAGTGCCATGTGATCAAACAATCAGTACAAGTGGGCGAGTTACACAGGTGTCTTTAATATCTTAAAGTATACCAACGCGACAATGCAAAGTGACAAGAGTTAACCAAGGTACCAAGATAAGTTTTCAGATATACCAGTAGGTAAAAAGATTACAAGTAAAAGTTTATACACAAACCTCAATACTTTTGCATAGAAAAGTCCAACACAACTTCAAGAGTTCAAACCGTAGACCAACCAACGTATCAAGGTCCTCAACTTGTTCACGAGTATATACAACCTTAAAAATACAATTAAATAACTCCTTTAATTACTAGTATATCAATAATGTCGAAGTAAAACAGGATTATCATCACAAGTAAGCTTAGCCTATACAAATACGACTATGCTCCCAAAACAGTGATTCTGGCAAGCCTAGTACCTCATGTCGCAACTTAGATTTGAAAAGGAAAATGGCAAAACTAGACTTTACAACCTTCATGAAAGATGTAGGTACATCTCTTAAAGTTGCAGAAAAACAAGAATAGCCGCAAAATATATTTTGTACAAAAAGATATATTCAAAACACTAACAGTTGTTCATACAGGATTTCTAATTTCGAAATCTGGACATAACTTGTCCTATGTTGCGTCCCATATTTCGAATCCATAACAGCTAAATTAGAGTTTTACATAAACATAAGAGTTGTACATATACTAATTATCTTTCTAAATCATATTTATTTACTGTAAACGAATAAAACAAGTTATGCTTAAAATACTAAACATTACCCAGCTCAAAAACTGATTTTACCACTTACCAAACAGAAGGGTGTGTCTCGAATCCCAGCCAAAAGGACAAAGTTTTTCTCTTGTGATTTGAAGAACAATCTGTTTAGATATGTTTCTAAGGTTCTAAGACTTGAGGAAAACGAATTTACTAAAGGAGGTATGAAAATATATAGTCACAAAATGATGTGTATCCCTTGTACAGCTGTCCTTCAAGGTGTTGCCCAAATAGTTGTGTGCTGCCGAAAATGCATACATATACACCTGTATATATATATCCTTCACCTCCTTTTAAAGTTATACATAATTCTAATTAGAATATTACATAAACAGTCCAATACAATCCCTTAAATTACGATCACAATTTATGTTAAGCAAGTTAGCAAATATCACAACATTTCAAATTTCCAAAATGAGAGTAAAACATATTGTAGTAATTAAGCAACGGTAAATCGACATGCGACTCTTGGTTAGTGTTGAGGGGTGTTACAAATGGAATATAGCTTTGATCGATCAGTTTATTTGGACACTAGACGAATCGAAACCAGCCAGATCTCCGCAGTTTCTAGCTATTCTGTGTTAATCTTTAACGTCTTGCGATAATGGGTAATTTTGAGTGTTTTTCTTCTGTTAAGTCCCTTATTTATCTCTTGGATTACATATGAATGGAGAGTAATATGTTGAAACTGTAGGATTGAACCATGCTCACTAAAGTTGTGTGAATTTTGTAATAGTTCTCATTTCACATCACTGTTTTTAATCTTAAGCATTTAGCTTGTGTTTCCAATATGATTATTTATTGTTGCCTACCATGTGAGTTTAAGTAGTCCATTAGCTTTGATCAATTTTAGCATGTTAAGTTGTAGGTAAAAAATGTGTTATCTAATATGTTTCCAGTAGCATTTCATACATGTCTTTGTTATTGCTTAGTATCAAAGTTGGTTTGTCAATTCTTGTCATTGTTAAGTTAGTTCATTTTTGTCCTTTTAAAAATTCATCTGTTTCTTTTGGTCTAATGGTTGGGTTTGGGTGCATCTTAGTTTCAAATTTCTTAAATAGCTTTCGTTTCAATTGAGTTTTGTCTCATTTGTTTTATCTGATTCATATGCTAATTTTATCTTATTTCTTTTGTTGTATGAACCTTTCCTGAGTTCGTGGGAGACTCTTTCTCTGTTGCATCCTCGAGATGAGCCATAGAGGCTCAATCTCTCTCCATCGAGTCAACTTTAAGTGAATTTTGAATTAAGAGCAGGTTTACAGGGGTTAAGGACTGGTTGCAGGTCTCAAAAAGCCTAGAAAGGGGCTGTATACATGTTGTATACGGCAGTATACAGTAATATACCAGTTCCGTGCAGCAAACATATGGCCAAAAACGAAAATATAGGTTGGAGGCGTCAAAGTGGATTGTATACACTCGGTATACAATCCGATATACAAGAAAACGGGTCAAAATACTACCCGTATGCAAAGTATACACTTGTCGTATACACAGTTTTATAAGCGAAAATAGGCTGGAGGAGGCGCAAATAATGCAGCTGGCCCAATGTGTTTGGGCAGCAATAAGCCCAAATTCTTCTCTCCCTCTCTTTATCATTTGATTGCAATTATTTTTGTTTTATTTTAACTCTAATTTTGAAATTGTTAATCAACTTAATTAAATCCCCAAAAGATGAACTATATTCTTTATGTTAGTTTATTTTAATAAAAAAATCACTTTTTATCAACCCCTATATTTTTATTTATAATCTTTAGTCAAAACTTTTTATTTATTTAAAATAGTTTTCATGCTTTAATTGACCAAATTGGTTCAAATTATTATTTCTAAAATGATTTCTAATTAAATCTAGTTATGTTAAAATTCTAATCACTTGCATTTTAATTCAAATGTTTCATTTTAAGTCACTTTCTCTAAAAAATAAAATAAAATAAAATGTGTCATTTATTTAATTATTTTCTCAAAGTTAATCGAATATTATAAATTATTATTTTTTATGTTAAATTATTTTTTTAAAATAGTCAAATATTTAATCTAAGTCGTAGGATAACCGCGTGCTAGCGGGGCGCTTCAAATGCATTAAAAACCTTCTTGAAGCGTAAATAAGAACCTCTTACTCATTTTTTCTACATTTATCAAGATTTGATCTGTGAAAGTCTTTTTAAATTAAGTTTTCTTAATTTCTTTAAAAAACTAAGTGGCGACTCTTTTCTAAGTATTTTTCTCAAATTGTTTTATACTTAGAACATTTCAAAAAGTGATTTTTCTAAAGATATTAAAATTACGGCATAACAAGAATCAAGGAGATTAAGTCCGTAAAAGTTCAATGAAAGCATCGTCCAGTTG
This sequence comes from Solanum piurae, assembly GCA_029582685.1. Taxonomy (NCBI): domain Eukaryota; kingdom Viridiplantae; phylum Streptophyta; class Magnoliopsida; order Solanales; family Solanaceae; genus Solanum; species Solanum piurae. Next base: position 29,906 of record JAJOOO010000616.1, on the reverse strand, counting down.
AGGAAGCTACTTGGGAAATCGATAGAACATGCGAGACAAGTATCCCCAATTGTTCGTCGATTCAGGTACTACTCCATTCCTTCTTTAGCCTATTTTTCCTAAGTTGTCACTCGGGGACGAGTGATGGGTAAATTGGTATCTATTGTAACGACTGGGTTCTGTCGTTATAGAAAAGCCAACGGGAAAAAATTTTGGTTCGAAAATCTTTTTCGTAGTAACTTTGGATTTCTCAACCTAGACCAGATTTGGATGAAATTAGAGTCATTAAGGTGAAGAAATTTTTGGTAACAATCGGGTGATCTTATTAAAATTTTGATTACATGAGTAGTTAGATAAGTCGTTACAGAATCCGTACGACTTTACGGAATTGAATTTGGGTGAGTAGAACTCCCGAAATCGATACCAGCATAAACAACATTCTAAGCGTCGTTGGTGGAAAGTGTGTTGTGAAATGGGGATCTTGGAATTATTAAAATAGCTCACTGTTTCGTGCAAGCTGCTTTGGAGGTGGTTTTGGTCTCTCTGGCGGGGCCGCTGTAGTGGGGTGAGGACCGCTGTGGTGGGACAGACGGGACTTAAAGTCGTAAATAAACCCCAAAACGTCTTTATTCTGCACTTTTTGGTTTTTAGAGCTAAGATACGAACCCCAGGCGACTCTTGACAGTTTTTCACCATTCCTAAGGCTAAAGTAAGATTTTAACTCCCCGAATCCATTTTTTAATCCGTAGAACATAATTGAATGGGTAATTATCGATGGGGGAGGGTTTTGATCTAGAAACTATGGTGGAAAATGCTTGGGATCATAGGTATGATATAGGGTTGTTAGAATTGTTAGTAATCCGGGTAATTAGTGATTGTTTATTGATTCCCATATTATATTGATTGTTTGTAGACCAAGAACAAGCGGAACGAATCCAAAAAGGGAAGGATCAAGTTTCTTAGGGTTTCAAGCTTGTTTGAGGTAGGTGATGGTTGTGATTCTATGATTGTGTGATGTATGTTTGTCTTTGCTTCATTATGATGCATGTATGTATGCGAATGTTGCATTATTGATCACACTTACTGTAAATGAGGATATACGACTATGAATGCCATGAATCATGACTTGATTGTATGATTATGAGAATGTACTTGTGATTGTGATTGTGATTGTGATTGTGATTGTGATTGTGGCTTGTTGAATGGATTGGGTGTTGTGTTCTGACACACTAACTTGGATCGGTTGCCATGTTCCGGCATAATTATGGGATTGATTGCCACGTTCCGGTATAATCATTGGATCAGGTACCACGTTCCAATATGCTAACTATTTGGGTTTGGGTTCCATGAGAGGACCAATGACTTTTCATAATTGTGTATCTTGAGAAATGTGAAGTTGTTCATTGTTCGTATATGTTGATGATATTGTATATGTTCGATATATGCATGTGATTATATTTTTGTATTGACTTATGTATGTTGCACTTAGTGGGATAACCGCGTGATCCTACCAGTACATTGTGGTTGTGTACTGATACTGCACTTGCTCTTTCTTTGTTCAATACAGGGCATCTACAAGCGCCTATTGACAGACCTCGCTTAGAAGATCAGTGATCATCGTTTGAATTCAAGGGTGAGCCTACTGCCATGAGTTCTCCTGTAACGACCCGTAAAACGAATAAGTGAAACTAGAGCCTAACTAGTGTGTCTTGGAGTTTGGTGTGAGGCTTGAGGGTGTATAATGTTTTCCCGAGCCATTGTTTTGGGGTTAAACGCCAAGGTAAGACTCCCCAAGGACCACCCTAAGGGTCCTTGAGGAGGACCCTAAGCCCAACCCCCAAGACCCCTTAAAACCAAAAGGGCTACTCAAGTTTTGGTAAACCACGGAAGGGGACCATGCCCCATAGATCAAACCACGACTCGTGGTCTTGATCTGTAGGTCAAGGGCCACATGTTAAAGTTGCAGCCCCAAACCACGGACCAGCAGGATGGTGGCATAGCCCCACCCACGGTCCGTAGGTGAGGGGCATGGTTTGCACCTGTGTTGCTGTCAAATATCTCAGCCAAGTGGAGGGTGAATTTACCAATTCATCCTAAGTATTGTTTGGTTTGGGGATGGTTTTAATTAGTTATTTATAGTATTTTAAAGTATTAAAACATATTTTAGACTTCATTATTTCAAAACCCCAAATCAAAACCTTTCCTCCCCTCCGAAAGTTCTCTCTCTAGAAACCTCCATTGGAGGTGAAGACTTCAAACTTCCAAGGTCAAATCTTCAATGTTTTCAAGGGATTTTTGTGGATTTCCTCCATTAAAGGCATGGTAGTCTTGATCCTTGTCTAACTTTCCATTCAAGGAGCCACTTCCAAAGTGATTTCAAGTTATGAAAAACTTAGGGTTTCACTCAATCTCATGGGTTCTTTCATCAAACGTTGTCAAATGGTTTCTAATGAGAAATTATGATTTTATTAGTGTTTAATTGATGATTTATGATGAAAATACTCCATGAGCCCATGAACTCTCTCAATTCCTAAATTTTGCCTTTATGAAGTGGGTTTGTTGAGCATAAATGAATGTTGATGGATTATGCCTAAATTGATTTATATTATTGAATTGTATCAATATTCATGCCTAGTTATAGTAATTAAAGGTTTGTTGGTGACTTGTGATCATGGCCTTGAAAGGGCAAATTATGACCTAATTACATGTTGAATTAGAATTGTGCTTGAGCTATTGATCCACTTGAAAGGTGGAGGTGTTTAATTACTATGTATGATTATGAAGTGAAGGATATGCATGTGATTTCAATGATAGAATGATGATCATGTATAGCATGTAATTGTGCTATTGTTGATAGTATATTCTCAATTGACACTCATGAATGATGATGATGGAATGTGAAGGGTTTGTTCTATGTATTGTTGTATATTGAATTGGTAGGCTTAGGCATCCTTTTCTTATACAAAAGAAAGTAATGTGAATGTTGAATCTTGAATTGGTAGGCTTAGGCATCCTTTTCTTCTATAATGAATGTGTCTTGACTAGATGAATATGAATCGATAGGCAATGGTATTCCTTTCACATATGAGTAATGAATGTATCTTGACTTGATGGATATTAATCGATAGGCTTAAGGCATTCCTTTCATAAATGATCTAATGTAATGAAGACTCTAGAATCGATAGGCTAATGGCATTCTTTTCTTAATGAGTCAATGTACCATGAATCGATAGGCATATGACATTCCTTTCATTAGTATAAGCATGTAATGAGGAACCATGAATCGATAGGCTTATGGAATTCCTTTCATGAGGACTCTAGAGCTATCCTTGAATGTACCATGGATCGATAAGCTTATAGCATTCCTTCCTTGTGTAATGATGTAACTTGAGTCGATAGGCCAATGGCATTTCTCCCTAGTACAATAATGTAATGTGAATGAAATAATCTATGGGAATGCAGGCAAAGCACCGATAAACTATGTGCCCACATAGGTCTGCTAGTGGATCCACCTAAGCTAGGTTATTGGTCTTCCTTAGGAAAGTAGACCACCTCTTTACTGTGTGGGGCTATTTGACACCGGATTCCATGATCTATTTCTCATGGTCTATGTCAGTTAAAATCTTATTCCCATCATGTGAGATATGTATTATGGTTTCTTGAGGAGTTCTATAAAGTGTGGGTGGTAGTATGGGATGCCATCGATGCATTGCACGAGTAGGATTTGAGAGGGTCATAGTGAATTCTCTAAGTCTTAATGACTAATATATGAATGTGTTCTAAATGAAGTTAATGAAGAAGGTTGACTTATATGCTTAAATGTAAAGATGCATGCTATACTTGGATTGTATTATGAGTTACTTCCTTGTTATGACTTATTGTATATGAATGTGCCTTGTCTATGGTAACTTCAAATGAGTACTTAGTGTGAGTAGTAATATGGGATGCTACTTGCACATTGAACAAGTATGACTTAGAGTTGTCTTAGATGTTGGTCTTAATATGATGATGTGGCTTACGTAATGTTTATGCCTCTTATGTATGAGTAATGTGTAAGGATGGAAAGGTTGAATGGTAAGTTCACTTTTGGTGATCTTACGGTGGTACTTTGGTGTGGATGGGGGTATGGGACGCTATCCATACATTGCACAAAGTATAGCTTGAGGGTTACTTGAGGTGAAGGCTTACTATGAAGGTAGTGGTTAATATGTGATTATGTTTTAATGTGGTTAAATGACTTGTATGTTAATTATGGTAGAATATTATACCTCTTATGATTATGTTCATTAAGTTTTATCAAAATGGCATATATCATGACTTTCAAATAAAATATCTGTTTTAAGCATGTTTTTGCATGGCTACTGATGAGTCCACAAATTGGACTCATTTCAGGATATATTTTAATAGAAATTGTGTCCTCAAATGCTTATTTTATCTCAATATCTGATGAAAACACTTAAGTTTCAGGTATTTGAAGTTTGAAGGAAAGCATGGACAATACGTCGCAAAAAGGAATGAAAAGGGGATGAAAAGAATGACAAAATGAAGGCCTGAGGATCGCCTAGTACACTTGGCGAGTCGTCGAAGGGTCTCACTTCACCTTTTGTTCTAGTGTGTTGAGCCTTGATGGAAAGGATCAAGTCGGCAGAAAAAGGGAGTAGTTGGTGCATCACTGAGGAGTTCCACGAAGAAGTACTATGTCGCCCAATGACCCAGAGCACGAAGATGCCGAAGGATGGTGCAAGACGGCGATGAACTACACCAAAGGGCGAATCGCCGAGTTGATCGGCGATTCCGACTAATGTCGCCGAATGATCCGCTGCAGCACAAATTTTTGAAAACTGTAAATACTCGTTGAGAGTTATAGCTTAGTATCAGATTTTTAGTGTGAAACAATTAATATAATTTTAGTACTTTTTTTATTTTTGCTCTGAATTTTAGAGGGTTTTGGAAACATGAAGTAGAAGAGGGTTTCATCTTCAAGGGTTTGGACTTGGGTCTCTTGGATTCTTCATTCTTGGCCTGTAACAAGACTTAAATCTTCATACCCACTTGAATGCAAAATCATTTAGGTATAAATTTCTATCTCTTGATGTGTGGCTAAAAACCCCAATTCTTGGGGTGTTATTTAGCGAATATGGGTTAAGATTGTTGTTGGGTCTTGCTTGCTGATAGATTAGATGTAGTTTAATGATGATTTCATCTAGTAGTTGTAGATGATTTAACAAATTTGTAGTTGCAAATACAAGTTTATTTATGTGTTTTTGGCTTTCTCGAGAGAGAGGTCGCGAAACCAAGACTACTAGATTGATGGCCTAAGGAGTGGGTCGACATGAGGTTCAGCCCGAGAGGGTGAGCCCTAGTCCCATATCCTAACACTCAGCTCGAGAAAGTGAGTGGGGTAAGGCGTAGGATGGTCTTCATGCGGCAATTGGGTGTCTGAGAGAAACCCATTAGAAACGGGGTAAGTTGCTTGAGAGAGAATTTATTCCCACGTATAGCTTAGCCTAGTCACTATTACTCTATAAATTCTCTATCAAAAGCGTGTACCCAACAATTTAGATTAACCCGTATTCCATTCACATCCCAAGAATCCCCTCTCATTCATAGATTTCTTTGTTACTTCTACTGTTTTTGCTATACTTGTGACAAAACCCTCAAATTGTTAATTGACACTTTTGTGTCCCCCTTTAATTTACTATGTTTTTAATCATTAATGTCTTTAGCTACTACTAGTTAGAACTAAATTTTATTTTTCTATTAATTCTTGAAACCACTCCCTTGGGACTCGACCCCAACCCTTGTTTGGGTTATTATACTATTGCACGATCATAGACACTTGCATTGGAAGTTGTGTCGTTGATTACTCAACCATCTAAATAGCGCCGCTGCCGAGGAGTGTTGTTACTTGAGAATTCTTAGATTAGTAGAATTTTTTGTTCTTCTTAGTTGTAGTTTATTCACTTAATCTCTAGTTTTGTTGTTTTGGTTTGTTTGTATCCAAACAGAGGAAGTGAGCATGGCGAGCTATACTCGGGAGCCAATGGAGTTTCCCCCATTAGAGGTAATGATGTTCCGGGATCGTATCCTCACCTTCAAACAAGTGGAGGGTGAACGGATCCACAAATCATGGGCAAGTTTTAATGAATTGATCAATCAATGCCCAAATCATGACATTCCCGACATAGTTCTCCTTAACTGTTTCTACATAAGTCTTGGTCCTGGAAACAAGAGGTTGGTCGACCAACTCATTCCGGGAGGCATCGCGAAACAACCGTATGTGATAGCAGCTCAACTGCTTAATCAAATGGCTGAAATGAATCAAGAAGTAGAAAAGGACTTCATGTTGGCCGCCCTAATGACTCAGATGGATGAGTTGGCCAAAAAGATGGTGAAGATCAAGGTCCAGTGTAAGAGGAAATATAAATACATCCCTCTTCATGAGCGAAGAAGTCTCAAGGGCAATAAGGTTAAAAGTATTGAGGGAATGCTCTCAATTATTCTCCACAAGGTGACTGAGCAAGATAGAGAGATGAAAGAAATGAAGGAAGACATTGAAGGAATGAAGTGGATGAATTGGTCTTATTCCAGAGTTGTCCAGCTTCTAGAGAACCTCATGGGTTATGCGTCGCCCGATCTCCACCTGAAATAGAATGGGGAATTGCCTGGTGATACCAAGGCTAACCCCAAAAGTGGGGTTTGAGTACTGATTTACGTCGTGCCACGACGTTAACTAAGGCGTTGCTTGGGAGGCAACCCAAAACCCTTAAATGCTTGTAGTATGTTATTATTGAAATAAAGGTGTCTTGATTTTGTAGGATTGGGCATGAGAAGTTTTTCAAAAGTACAGGATGAATCACACAAGTTCAATTGGTGAATCGCCAACTAGATCAGCTCTCTCGACAAAGACCACTGTTTGGATCCTCACCTTAACTGAAGGTCCTGTAAAACTCAGCGAGGTAGATAGACACTCGGCGAATTGCCAAGTAGTGGATCGAAAGCAACTAATGTCGCCGAATGGGTGAGATCTGAATGGTTTTTATAAGGCCACGGGTTTTGACTTTCAACCTTTTTTACATTCTCTCACTCTCAATTTTCGCAAAATCACACCTACTTAGTATTTTCAAAAAAAATTGTATCTCTTGAGTATTTTAGCTGATTTCGTAGTGCTTGGATATGTACTAATCTGCTTCCTAGCATCACAGTCTTGAATTGATCTACCTAAAAGGTTAGTCCTCAAAACGCTGCATTTAATTGTGAGTAAAGAAAACACAGTACAGAAAGGAAAAGAAGAGCTTAATATTATTGATATGTTTCATATCTGAAAATACTGCACAATACCTCATTATATAGGTTGTTGGCAGGTTACAATATAAGAGAGTTCTACTTGAATTCTACTTTGTAAGTTAACTCTTATTAGTAATACATAATAACACTTACACTCCTAATGCAATACATACTCCTAATCCTAACACAATTTTATTTTTTCACGCTCGTCTCCAACACTTCCCCTCAAGCTAGTGAGAGGTGGTTTAACCACTCCTAACTTGCTTCGAAAGGCTGCAAATTGTTGCTTTGTAAGTGCCTTGGTGTGTATGTCAGCTAGCTGATCTTGTGATAGAACAAAATGTGTTATGAGTTGGCCCCTTGCTACCTTTTCTCTAACAAAGTTATAGTCCATCTCCACATGTTTAGTCCTAGCATGCAATACTGGATTCACAGTCATGTAAAGTGCACTAAGATTATCACAAAATAGTATTGGAGCTGTGGTAAGTGTGACACCAATATCTTTGAGTATATAGGTGATCCATGTAATCTCGGCTGCAGTGGAGGCTAGTGCTCTATATTCAGCTTCAGCACTTGACCTGGAAACTGTATGTTGTTTCTTTGATGCCCATTAAATGCAGTTAGCTCCTAAGTATATTGTATAACATGTAGTTGATCGTCTTGTTGTAGAATAGCCTCCCTAATCTGCATCAGAGTATCCACACAGCCTTAGAGGTGACTTTGCAATTAACCTAAGTCCAAGTTGAATTGTCTCTCTCACATATCTAAGAATCCTCTTTACAGCGTGAAAGTGCTCACTGTTTGGATTCTGCATGAACTGACTTGTGAGATTTACTGCATGAGGTATATCAGGCCTAGTTAGTGTGAGATACTGCAGACTACCCACAATACTTCTATAAATTGAGGCATCTACAGAACTTCCTTGAGCTTCCTGTAGGCCATGCTTTTGTGCAAGTGGTGTGTTTACTGCTCTAGCCATGGCCATATCAGTTTTCTTGAGGAGTTCAGTGGCGTATTTACTTTGATTTATGTGAATACCTCCATCAAAGTATGTAACCTCAATCCCAAGAAAGAATTGAAGAGGAGCAAGATCCTTCATTGCAAACTCCTTCCCAAGTGCAGCAATTATTTCTTGAATATGAACAGGGGAGCTTCCTGCAATCAGTATATCATCTACATACAAAAGAAGCAGAATAGTACCACTTTTGCAATGAAGTACAAATAAGGATGAGTCTTCTCTACTACATTTGAACCCAAGGTGTAGAAGGAACATGCTGAACCTTTCAAACCAGGATCTAGGTGCCTGCTTGAGGCCATATAGTGCTTTCTTCAGAGAACAAACATGCCTTGGATACTAAGGATCAACAAAACCTGGAGGTTTTGCCATATAGACTTCTTCATGTAGATGCCCGTGTAGAAAGGCATTTTTGACATCAAGTTGTCTAATAGGCCATTTTAGACTAACAGCAACGGATAGCACTACCCTTATAGTGGTAGCCTTAACTACAGGACTAAAAGTTTCTTCAAAATCTATTCCTTCAAGCTGAGAGTATCCTTTGGCAACCAACCTAGCTTTATGTCTGTCTATAGAACCATCTGATTTTAACTTGGTCTTGAATACCCATCTTGATCCAACCACATTCATTTTTGTTGTTCTAGGTACCAAGGTCCATGTTTGATTTTCATGTAAGGCATCAATATCTTCTTTCATAGTTGCATACCACTGTGGAACCTTTAGTGCTTGATCCACAGTTGTTGGCTCAACAACACCTACTAAAGCTGTGTGAGGGACTGAAACATTATTTGCCTTCAATCTAGTCATCATATGATGTCCTTCTGTAGTGCTAGAGGTTTGTAGTTCAGTAGTCCTGCTTGTAGATTCCGGATTTTGGTTTATCTTTTCATTAAACCAGCCTGATAGGTCACCTTCCAGGTTTACACCTTGTGCAGTAGGCACTGGGATGTGGTTATGTTCCATCACTTCAGTTGCATCCTGACTTTTCGATGCATTTTCTGGATCATCACCACAATTATCACTTTCACCATCAGAGATGTTTTCTGGATCATGAGTACTATCTGGTAGCACGTCATCAGGCTCAACATTATATGAATCTACACCATCAATGTTGGGAAGTTTTGACAACACTTCCCCTGAAGTGGAACCACCATCTGTTGGAGAGTTATCCTGCACAGTGGAGAAAAACTCAAGAAAAGTAGCTAGGTGAGTAGAGGTGTTCGGAGAGGATTGTGCAGGTTGCACATAAGGAAGCAAATGCTCATCAAAGATCACATGTCTTTATATAAAAACCTTTTTTGTGGATGGTTGGTAGCACCTATAACCTTTGTGTAAACTGCTATAGCCAACAAACACACATGGGTAAGTTTTAGGTGCAAACTTTGATTGTCCCTTGAGGTGTGGAAAACATCTGCATCCAAAAACTTTCAAACTATTGTAATCTGGAGATGCTCCATGAAGTTTAACAAAAGGTATCTCATTCTTCAGAACCGAGGATGGTAGTCTGTTTATCAAGAATACAGCAGTGAGAAAAGCTTCCACCCACAAGAACATAGGTAGTTTTGCATGAAAGAGTAGAGTGAGACCAGTTTCTACTATATGCCTATGTTTTCTTTCAGAGATTCCATTCTGTTCAGGAGTATTTGGACATGACAATTGTCTTATAATTCCATAGTTTTCCAAGTGTTTAATGAATTCATTGTTGATGAACTCACCACCTCCATCACTTTGAAAGATTTTAATTGATCTTGAAAACTGTTTCTCAACCATTTTCTGAAACTTACAGAAAATCTCAAAAAACTCAGACTTCTTTTTTATTGGATACAACCAGGTGTATCTAGTATTATCATCCACAAACAATACATAGTACTTCATGTGTTGAGAAGATTCAATAGGGGCTGGACCCCAAAGATCACAATGAATTTTGAATAATGGTTCCTTCTCAATTTTATTTCTTAATGCAAAAGGAAGTTTACAACTTTTCCCTAGCTGGCAGCTAGTACAGATGGTAGGCACTTTATTCCAACTCTTAACATATATATGGTTATTTCTATTCAAAAATAGTAAAGACTTCAAATTAGGGTGACCTAATCTAGCATGCCAAATGCAATATGTCTTTCTCCAGTCCGGGGTTGCTGTCAAAGCATAAATGTTGTTATCTTCCAGTGCATAGAGTCCTCCTTTCTTAGTTCCTTTGGCCAGTTGATTCCCTGACTTCTTGTCCTTAACAACAAAATCAGATTCATCAAACTCAAGGGTGCAACAATTATCTTTTGCTAGCTTGCTAACAGATAATAAATTTTTATTAATATCAGGAACTACTAGTATCTCGTTAACCTTTAGACCTGACCTTGTTGTATTCCCAACATGTGTAATGTTTAGACGATATCCATTACCAACAGTTATCTTATCAGTTCCATTGTCAATCTTAAGATCAGATAAGTTACCTTTGTTGTTAGTCAGGTGGTTGGTTGCTCCAGAGTAAACATACATAGCATTGTCCTCAGCCTGCGTATCTTGAAAATTGACTGCTGCTAAGGCTTGTGGGAGGTCTTCTTCAGCTTGATATGAGTAGTCCCATCTATAGAAGCACTTGATTGCAGTGTGGTTATTTCTTCCACATATTTGGAAAGCATTGGAGGCTAAGTCCTTGTCCTTCACGTGGTTTGATGCCTGCATGTTCTGATTATTTTGACTATAGTTTCCCTGTCCAGCAGGTTTGAAACCTCTTCCTCTTGAGTTGTAGTTAGAGTTACCTCTATTCTGATTGTGATTATAGCCTCCTCTACCTCTTTGTGCAGAGAAGGCCATGTTATGATTCTCCTGTGGCACTTCCTCATCATCTTCTCTCACGTCAAAGCCTCTAAGAGCATTGACAAACTGGTTGAGTGTGGGATATGGTGCCTTCCTAAGCATAACAGTCCTAAAAGTCCTATATTTAAGGCCTAGACCTCGAGCAAAGTTGATTACTTTGCTATCCTCATCAACAGGTTTCTAAATGGCCGCTAGGCCATCACATATTCCTTTGAACTCTTTCAGATACTCATCAAGTTTTTTGGCTCCCAACTTGATGTTCTGGAGTTGTTGTTTGAGTTGAAATTCTTTGTCTTTAGTTGCTTGAAGATACGTTTCTTCTAAGCATTCCCACATCTCTTGGGATGTCGAACAACCGACAATGAGATACATGCTCTCCTCAGTCATAGTCCCTGAGATCCATTTTCTCAACAACACATCTTTCTCTTCCCAAAGACTCTCCAAATCTTCTTTTTCCTTCCCGTCTGTGGTACTTGATTGTCTCTCTCCTTTGATCAAGTTGGTTACTTTCATGACCTGCATAAGCTGCATGATCTGAGTTCTCCATATCAAGTAGTTAGTAGGCTTAAGCTTGACTGGACAAGAAGCAATAAGATGATGCAGAGAGGAAGTTGACAGGGACATGAAAGTTGTGTTTGAGGCTATTGTTACGAGATTTTTGTGGGTTTGATTGCCCAGTTTTGGTTTGTTTTTTTTACTGCTCTGATACCATGAAGAAAATACAGTACAGAAAGGAAAAGAAGAGCTTAATATTATTGATATGTTTAAAGGTTGTTGGCAGGTTACAATATCTGAAACTACTGCACAATACCTCATTATATAGGTTGTTGGCAGGTTACAATATAGGAGAGTTCTACTTGAATTCTACTTTGTAAGTTAACTCTTATTAGTAATACATAATAACACTTACACTCCTAATGCAATACATACTCCTAATCCTAACACAATTCTGCTTTTTTACGCTAGTCTCCAACAAATTATACTCTCATTGCAAGCAATTTTATCCCATGTTGCGTACTGTGCCTTTATGACAACTATAGACTATTCAAGTGCCTCTTTTGATTTGCAAATCCAACCCTTTTGCTTTAAATTTTGGAATCTCGTTCTGATGATTTAGCATGAATGAAACTTTATGAGGTGCTCTTGCATACTGTTTAAGTTGAACAAAGGTCGGGAAAACTATCAGCTTAAGTAATCTAGTGCATGTTTTGATTTTGTTTTAGGGGGTTGAGGGTTGAATTCGAGTAGATATATGGCAAGTAGGTATGATGGGTCGATTGGTGAGCTGGGTCTAGCTCGCCAACCCACTCAGCGGTTCGCCTAACGATTCCATCCCCCCTTTTATTTTATGATATTTGAGATATGGATTATTTAACTTTTGGTGAGAAATCTCCGATCGCCAAAAGCATTCGGCGACTCGCCGAAAGTCTCCTCGATTTTCCATATGTCTGCACCCCTTAATCTTTATTGCATTGTTCTTCCGGTGGATAAAACTCTGCTCGCCAAGCAACTCGGCGATGCATCGAGCTGATCGGTGAGATTATCTGCAATTTTGTCCCTACAAATTTGATTTAATCGCCGTAACTTCTTCCCAAATTCTTTGCAGAGATGGCTAGAACTAGAGTTGCAAGAGGAAGCAAGTCATCCCAAGGTAAAACAAAAAGGATTAAAATCAATGAGGATGCAGATGCATCCAGAAGCAAGGTTGCTAAACTTTCCACAGTTGGGGGGGGAGAGGCAAGTGCAAGGATAAGATCCTTGAACTATCAGATGCAAGCACTGACAGTGATAAATTTTACATAAATGACCCCAACCAATATGAAAGTGAAGATATGGGTTCTGATGAGGATGATCTGTTAATAGCACAGAGGGATGAGCGGCGAACTAAGAAGCTAAATAATCCATCCAGGATCAGTAATACCCAGCCTATCACTCCTACATCTCCAGTTCCAGAGCAGGCAATGGTATTAGTGCCTCCAGTATAGGATCATCCGCCTAAATTGATAAATCGAGTAAAAGTTGAGGGACTGAGAACAATTCTAGAGGAAAAGTGGTTGTCCATAGACGGGGTTATAGATAGACACCCAGAGATAATGGAATGGGTGAGATACCATAAGTTCCAAATTTTCACCAAGCCCCGCGACCATTATATTCCAAATTGGGTAAGAGAATTTTATAGTGCATATAGTGCACTACCCCAGAAAAATCAACTAGCAGCAACCTTCAAAGAAGTAGACTATGTGTTTGTCAGAGGCAGGAGAGTGAAGTGTGATAGTGAGGTGATTAACGTGGTCTTGGGCATGTCCACGAATATTGGAGATCACTGCCAGCAATTGATCAGAACAAAGAAACTGGGTGAGATGAAAAAGTGGTTAGCCCCACTAATTTCAGACAAGACTCCGAAATGGTTGGCGGAAGAAGCTCTGATTGAAAAGAAAGAACTAAACATAGCAGCAAGATTCTGGTTTGGTTTTATCAGCAGCACAATCATGCCATCCCAGAATGAGTCGATTCTTCGCCTTGCCAAGGCAGATTGTCTGGGTTGCATCATAGAGGAAATGCGGATAAACTTGGGAGAAATCATCGCTTCAGAGATACTCATGCGTGCAAAGCAGAGTCAGACCTCACTCTCATTCCCAGTATTGATCACAACATTGTGCAAACAAGCTCGGGTACCTCGGGATGCCAAGAAAGATGTGGAAATGATGCCCACAGCCTCTACTAATATCTGGAGGATCGAAGTGAGTACCTTAAGGATCAAATAAAAAGGAAGTAGACAACATTGGTGGAGTCAGGAAACACAGAATCATCACCTGCAGAGGCACTTCCAGATTCTTCCGCTGCTGCAAGGTCTCCCAGACCTAACGTTGTTGTTGCTATTTCCCGTCCTCCATTCACCCAAGCTTCCCTACTTTGGATGGGACAACTTTCCCTTTCAGCCGACCATCGGGCTGCCAGTCTAGAGGCCTCTGTTCCAAGCATGATCAAGATTACCCTAGCTGATGTTGTGACACCTCTGAGCACTATCATTACCGCTCTAGCGGCCAGGATAGCAGTGTGTGAGCACAACCAAGGGGCCACAGATAAGGTGACAGCTTTAAAATCTGCCATTGCTGAGCTGCGAAAAGATGTAAACCACCTGAAGTTCACCGATATGTCCATGATCTTTGGAACAAAGGAGATTCCAGACATGCATGCGATGCCTCAGACCACTACTAGACATGGGGATAGAGCAAAACATATAGCCAATCTTAACTTCGAGGAAGAGACTGACGAAGAGATATTTGAGGGAGCTGCAGCTGACGGCATAGTTGAGACTGAAGAAATCATGATAGATGCTACTGTTCAGGCCTCCTTAGCATCTGCTGCTAGGTCTAGTGAAGCTGGTCCTTCTGGAAGTCACTCCGGGCACTGATGCCCAGACAGATGGAGCGACTACTTAGACAGGATCCCCTCTTTACCTCCCTCTCTGTCTTTCTTTATTCTGTGTTAATTGCATTTGAGGACAAATTGTTTTTAATTGTGGTGGGGTGAGGCCCACACCTTTTGTGTTGATATTCGTGTTATTTTGTATATATTTGGGCTATTCAGTTTAAAATTGTTTTTACACTGCTTTTTGTGGATGTTTGAGCTCATGTCTCCCTTTTGTTTTAAATTACAAAAATGATTCTGACCCTTCTCGAAATTTTTAAAATTTTCCGGAATTTTTTGCCACCTCTCATGTGTTGAAAGTGGTTGTTCTTTTGCAAAATTTAAGTCTCGATTCCGATCAATAATGATGACTTGAATAGTGCTCTCAATCGAACGAACATGAATGCACGGCTACGACGAGGTCAAATGAAGTTGAATAGATAATATGTGAACTCTTTGCTTCTTGTTGTGATTAGCCATTTATCAAATCGAGTCTCTTGTAATGACCGTTGCACGCTAGCGAAAGTGTGTAGTCTTGTTTGACTTAAGTGTCGATGCCTTGTGTGATGAGCTTACTTTTAACCATGCATGAATAAACATAGAATTTGCCATGTTAGTCTGATTGATTTAGTAAGGTGTGCTCTCGAGATGATCTTAGGTAACTTTTGAAGTGTGTGACCCAATTTGACATATACCTCTGTTGTGGCCTACCCGTGAGTGTGTGAAACTCTCTTAAACACCCTTTGAGCCTTACCTTTCTTTGGAAGAAACTTGATGAACCCTAGACCTTACTTGATCCACTTCCTATAATCCTCCTGATTAGTGGTTTAGTGAATAGACAACTTAGGCCAAAAGCCTAAGTTGGGGGTGTGATGAAAAGGAAAAGGAGAAGTCAAGAAGTTCAAGAAAAGTCTCCCTTAACCCATGGTGTTGCGAAAAAATGGAAACCCTCCATATATATATATAAAAAAAATAAAAAAAAGATTGAAAAAGAAGAGATGTGGAATAAAAGTACAAAACAAATTGGGTTTCCAAGCAATACATGGAAAGTGAATAAAACGATGACTTAGAAGCACTAGAAGAAAAAGTGACAAAGGAAGGGAAAAAGAGGTTTTGAGAACACCACATCTCACGAGGATGAAGAAATCACTGAGCCTAAATGACCATACCTTTGCACTCAGCCCTATTACAAGCCTTGAAAAGACCTTTTTGATCTTGGGTGAGCCGAACCGAAAGTCGATTGAAAAATAAGGGCAAACCTATGGGTGAAAACATGCATTGTGTTCCTCTTTTTGAGTGTGAGCGTTGCATCTGATTCCTGATCTAAAATTGATTAACTTTTGTGTGTGAATATGGAATCATTCTTTGTGTGAGGGCATTTAGATACTTTTGTTGAGCTTGAACTTGCATTAGTAGCAACTATTGCGAGCATGAGAATCTTTGGTAATGGTGTGTCACAACTTCAATCTTTGAGTACACAATTGATCTTTGCATAAGTAGTCTGAGTCTTGTTGTGTATGTTCATGATTGAGTCTTGTGTAGCACTATTTTAGACATCCTTTTTGAACAGTTGAACTTGAGTTTGCTTGAGGACAAGCAAAAGTTTAAGTTGGGGGTGTTGATGAGTCCACCAATTGGACTCATTTAGGGATATATTTTAATAGAAATTGTGTCCTCAAATGCTTATTTTATCTCAATATCTGATGAAAACACTTAAGTTTCAGGTATCTGAAGTTTGAAGGAAAGCATGGACACTACGTCGCAAAAAGGAACGAAAAGGGGCTGAAAAGAACAACAAAATGAAGGCCTGAGGATCGCCAAGTCCACTTGGTGAGGTCTCACTTCACCTTTTGTTCTAGTGTGCTGAGCCCTGAAGGAAAGGATCAAGTCGGCAGAAAAAGGGAGTAGTCGGCGCATCGATGTGGAGTTCCGCAAAGCAGTACTATGTTGCCCAATGACCCAGAGCACGAAGATACCGAAGGATGGTGCAAGACGGCGATGAACTACACCAAAGGGCGAATCGCCGAGTTGATCGGCGATTCCGACTAATGTCGCCGAATGATCCATTGCAGCACAGATTTTTGAAAACTATAAATACTCGTTGAGAGTTATAGCTTAGTATCAGATTTTTAGTGTGAAACAATTAATATAATTTTAGTACTTTTTTATTTTTGCTCTGAGTTTGAGAGGGTTTTGGAAACTTGAAGAAGAAGAGGGTTTCATCTCCAAGGGTTTGGACTTGGGTCTCTTGGCCTGTAACAAGACTTAAATCTTCATACCCACTTGAATGCAAGCTCATTTAGGTATAAATTTCTATCTCTTGATGTGTGGCTAAAAACCCCAATTCTTGGGGTGTGATTTAACGAAAATGGGTTAAGATTGTTGTTGGGTCTTGCTTGCTGATAGATTAGATGTAGTTTAATGGTGATTTCTTCTAGTAGTTGTGGATGAATTTAACAAATTTGTAGTTGTAAATACAAGTTTATTTATTGGTTTTCGACTTGCTCGACAGAGAGGTCGCGAAACCAAGACTACTAGATTGATGGCCTAAGGAATGGCTTGACATGAGGTTCAACTCGAGAGGGTGAGCCCTAGTCCCATATCCTAACACTCAGCTCGAAAGAGTGAGTGGGGTAAGACGTAGGCTGGTCTTCATGCGGCAAGTGGGTGTCCGAGAGGAACCCATTTGAAATGGGGTAAGTTGCTCGAGAGAGAATTTATTCCCACGTATAGCTTAGCCTAGTCATTATTACTCTATAAATTCTCTATCGAAAGCGTGTACCCAACAATTTAGATTAACCCGTATTCCGGTCACATCCCAAGAATCCCCTCTCATTCATAGATTTTTTTGTTATTTCTACTGTTTTTGTTATTCTTGTGACAAAACCCTCAAATTGCTAATTGACACTTTTGTGTCCCCCCTTTAATTTACAATGTTTTTAATCTTTAATGTCTTTAGCTACAACTAGTTAGAACTAAATTTTATTTTTCTATTAATTCTTGAAACCACTCCCATGGTGTAGCACCCTTTCGAAAGAATACCACCACTTAAACAAGAAATCTAAATTAATACTTGCGACATTTAAAAGAGATTAACGAAGGGCATATTGACTTTAATCTAGTAGAGGGATTAGGTTCATAACGAATAATTTAGTTAAGGATATACATCTTGCCCATTTAAACATTTATTTGATGTTAAAATTGACATGGCGCGGAATTTAACTTATGACAGAAAAAAACCCTCCCAGAATAATTTAAGCAAATAACTGACGAGCTTTTCATGCATATATTATCCTCACACTTAAGGATGAGATAACAAGAATATTACCAACTTTCGAGTACTGAAATCAGTCAGTTCATGATTCACACAAACATTCAAAACAAATAGTAAATTTCGTATATTACAAGACTTGTGTTTACACACCCCAAAAGAACAAAACATATACACATACTTATATTACAACCCATGGTGACATGATCAAATTAGTCCTAAAAAATTCATGTAAATATACAACACATAGATCATGTACAAGTCCCAAGGTTTATACAAAATATAGATGCCTATATGCAAATGTGATCTTCCTTAAGGCTCTCCAAATCTCCATCTCCAATGGCCAGCTTCATGCATCCTCTCGAACATTTCCTACAATAGAAACAACTATCGCTAAGCATATAGCTTAGTGGTGCAAAAACTATAGGTTCAGAGCCCTCAGATTCACCAAGTTACCTTTCTCAAGTCATGGGAAGCATAATTGAACATAAGAAATGAATCAAGTAAACAATATATAAATAGTATCAAGTTCGATATTTAAAGATCCAAATGTCAAGAACACTCATAGAACCATTTTCCAATAGATTAAACAACAAGGCTCCCCCAATATATACATCATGTCGTCACACCAAGCACAAGCAGGTATCAAGAAGGGCTGACACCCTGTATCAAGAAGGGTCAAAGCCCAATAATCAAGAGAACTAAGAACCATATTAAAAATGGCTTTCTAGTTCGTACTTAAAATGGACAACTTCCATTCTTAAGACGGACTAAAAATCCAGAGTTAAAATGGCAAATGATCCAAATCAAGAGGCATGCCAATAGTGACAGAGTCACAGCCACAAGAAGGACAGTGTCCCAACAAGAGTGCCAAGTGATCAAACAATCCGTACAAGTGGGCGAGTTACACAAGCATCTTTAACGTCTTAAAGGATACCAACACGACAATGCAAAGTTACAAGAGGTAACCAAGGTACCAACATCAACTTTCAGATATACCAGAAGTTAAAAGAGTTCAAGTACAAGTTTATACACAAACCTCAGTGCTTTAGCAAAGAAACAGTCCAACACAACTTCGCGAGTTCAGACCGTAGACCAACCAACGTTTCAAGGTCCTCAACTTGTTCACGAGTATATACAACATTAAAAATACAATTAAATAACTTCTTTAATTCCTAGAAGCTCAATAATGTCTAAGTAAAATAGGATTATCATCACAAGTAAGCTTAGCCTGACAAATACGACTATGCTCCCAAAACAGTGATTCTGGCCAGCCTAGTACCTCATGTCGCAACTTAGATTTGAAAAGGAAAACGTCAAAAATAGACTTTATAACCTTCATGAAAGATGTAGATACATCTCTTAGGGTTGTAAACAAAAAAACAATCACCGCAAAATATATTTTTTACAAAAAGATATATTAAAAACACTAACAGTTGATCATACAGGATTTCAAATTCCGAAATCTGGACAGAACTTACCCTATGTTGCGTCCCATATTTCGAATCCATAACAGCTAAATTAGAGTTTTACATAAAGATAAGACTTGTAGGTATATGAATTATATTTCCAAATCATATTTATTCACTGTAAACGAAGTTCTATAGAAATATATATGCATAATCTACCAAACACTACCCAGCTCAGAAACAGATTTCGTCACTTACCAACAAGAAGGGTGTGTCTCCAATTCCAGCAAAAAGGACCAAGTTTTTATCTTGTGATTTCGAAGAACAAATGGTTAGATAATGTTCTAAGGTTCTTAGACTTCAGGTGAGACGAATTTTACTAGAAGAGGTGTCAAAATAGTCTCAAAAATGAGGCTAGTCACATGTACATCTGCCTCCAAAAGGTGGCTGCCCAAAAAAAAGGTTGGCTGCCCAAAATGCATACATATATACCTATATGTATAACCCTCACCTCCCTTTTAATTTATACATAATTCTAAATAGAATATTCCGTAAATACCCCAATACAATCTCTTAAATTACGATCACCATTATGTTAAGCAAGATTGCAAATATCACAAAATTTCAAGTTCCCAAAATGAGAATAAAACATATTGTAGTAATTAAGCAATGGTGTATCGACATGCGAAAGTTGGTCTAGTATTTAGGGGTGTTACAATATCTCCCCCTTAAAGAAATTTTGTACTGAAATTTACCTTAAACTAGTCTCGAAACAAGTGCGGATATTGGGTCCTCATGTCTTCTTCTCTCTCCCACGTAGCTTCCTTCGCAGAATGGTTCCTCCAAAGTACCTTTACTAAGTGGATTCTCTTGTTTCTAAGTTGCTTTACTTCTCGAGCTTTAATTCGGATAGGTTCTTCATTATAAGTCAAGTCAAGATTAACTTCAATAGATTCAACTGGAAGAACATGCGATGGATCAGAACGATATCTTCTGAGCATAGAAACATGAAAGACATTGTGGATCTTGTCTAACTCCGGTGGCAAAGCTAATTTATATGCAACTGGTCCAACCCTTTCAAGTATCTCATAAGGTCCAATAAATTGGGGACTAAGGTTTCCTTTTTGGCCAAATCTCATAATCTTTTTCCATGGAGACACCTTTAAGAATACTTTATCTCCAACTTGATATTCAATGTCACGCCTTTTAAGATCAGCGTACGACTTTTTCCTATCCGAAGAAATCTTTAGACAATCCTTGATAATTTTTACCTTGTCTTATGTTTGTTGCACAATTTCAGGACCAATAAGATTCCTTTCACCAACTTCACTCCAACAAAGAGGGGTCCGACACTTTCTTCCGTATAAGGCTTCATATGGAGGCATTCCAATACTCGATTGGTAACTGTTATTGTAAGCAAATTCTATCAAAGCCAAGTGTTTGTCCCAACTACCCTCAAAATCCATAATGCAAGCTCGAAGCATATCCTCCAAAATTTGTATCACTCTTTCCGACTGGCCGTCCGTGTGAGGATGGAATGAAGTGCTAAATTTCAACTTAGTACCCAAAGCTTCCTGCAAGCTGCCCCAAAATCTAGATGTAAACCTTGGGTCTCGGTCGGATACAATAGACACAGGGATCCCATGCAGTCTGGCAATCTCATTAATGTACAACTCAGCTAAACGCGCAAGTAAGTAATCCATTCTGATTGCAAAGAAGTGAGCACTTTTGGTTAGCCTATCCACAATCACCCATATTGCATCATGATTTCTCTGAGTGCAAGGAAGTCCAGAAACAAAGTCCATAGTTATTCTCTCCCATTTCCATTACGGCATCGACAAGGGCTGTAGTAAACCAACTGGGACTTGACGTTCTGCCTTTACTTGTTGACAAACCAAACATTTGGAAATGAACTCCGCAATGTCTCTCTTCATAACATTCCACCAATAATGTTCTTTGATTGTCTGGTACATCTTTATACCTCCAGGATGCATTGGATATGGTGAAGTATAGGCATCATTCAGTATTTCTCTCCTCAATTTGTCATCATTTGGGACGCATAACCTGTTCTGATAAAATAAGACACCATTCTCTGTTAATGTAAAATTAAGCTTTTCCCCATTTTGAACTTCTCTGGTCAGTTTTACAAGTTTCTCATCTAACTTTTGTGCTTCTTTCACCTGTTCAAGTAATATTGGCTTTACTTGCAAATTATAAATAACTGAACCATTTGAATCAAGTGTGAAACAAACATTCATGGCTCTTAACTCAAGGAGCAAGGGTAAAGGACTCAAAGAAATGCTTGCAAAGGATTTTTGACTTAAGGCATCTGCAACCACATTAGCTTTACCTGGATGATAATAAATCATGCAGTCATAATCCTTGATGAGTTCAAGTAATCTACGTTGTCTTAGGTTTAGCTCCTTCTGAGTACCCAAGTACTTTAAGCTCTTGTGATCAGTAAATATATGACATTTCTCTCCATACAAATAATGTCGCCGTATTTTTAAAGCAAACACTATAGCAGCAAGTTCAAGATCATGAGTAGGATAATTCAATTCATGCTGTTTTAATTTCTGAGAGGCATAAGAAATAACCTTCCCTTCTTGCATCAAAACGCATCCTAGACCATTGTGAGAAGCGTCACTGTATACTACATATTCTTTCCCTTCAATGGGTAGAGTAAGTATAGGCGCTTGAGTCAACAAGGATTTGAGAGTTTCAAAGCTCTCTTGGGATTTGTCATCCCAAATAAACTTTACTTCCTTCTGCAAGAGCTTAGTCAAAGGGGAGGTGATAATGGAAAAGCCTTTCACAAATTTTTTGTAGTACCCTGCTAAGCCCAAGAAACTTCTTACCTCGGTTGGACTTTTGGGAGGTCTACATTCAACAACTGATTGTATCTTACTAGGATCCACCTTCACGCCTTCGGTTGATACCACATGTCCCAGAAAAGCCACTTCATCAAGCCAAAATTTACACTTGGAAAGTTTAGCATAAAGTTCTTTCTCCTTCAAAATTTTTAAAGCAATCCAAAGGTGATTATCATGGTCTTCACTACTTCTGGAAAATATTAAATTATCATCTATAAAGACAACCACAAACTGATCAAGATAAGGCTTGAATACCCGATTCATTAGGTCCATGAATACTGCAGGAGCATTTGTCAATCCGAATGGCATCACCAAAAATTCATAATGACCATACCGAGTTCTAAAATCAGTTTTAGGGACATCTCTCTCTCTAACACGTAGTTCAAGATATCCGAACCTTAAATCAATCTTTGAGAATACCTTATCACCCTTCAGTTGGTCAAACAAATCATCGATCCTTGGTAGTGGATATTTATTCTTAATTGTTATTTTGTTCAATTGTCTATAGTCAATACAAAGCCTAAGAGTGACATATTTCTTCTTTACGAATGAAACAGGGGCTCCCCAAGGAGAAACACTAGGTCCAATAAAACCCTTCTCAAGAAGTTCTTGCAATTGAGATTTCAATTCTCTTAATTCTGCTGGAGCCATTCTATAAAGAGTGATAGAAATAGGGTTAGATCCAGGAATAAGCTCGATTGGAAATTCAACTTCTCTTTCCGGGGGCAATCCAGGAAGGCTTTCTCGGAAGACTTCTGGAAAATCACATACAGCAGGGATGTCCTTGATACAAGGACTCTTCAAATGTGTATCAATTATGTGAGCAATGTATGCCCTACAACCTTGACGCATCAACTTTCTTGACAAGGCCGCAGAAATAATACTAGATGTCAATGATCTTTCACCTTGTACAATGATGTGTGAAAATGTAGGATTTTTAAAGGTCACATGCTTTGACCTACAGTCTACCACTGCATGATATTTATAAAGCCAATCCATCCCGATAATAACATCAAAATCCTTGAAGGGAATTTCAATCAAATCAGGAGGGAAGACTACATTTTGAATCACAGAGGGACAATCACGATAAATTCGATTACACACAACTTGATAACCCAAAGGACTTTCAACCAGCACATCAAAATTAAGTTTCACATATTTCACGTTTTCAAGAAGAACAAGTGATGAACAAATATAGGAATGTGTAGAACCAGGATCAAAAAGTGTAAACACACATAAGCAAAATAAGTAAAATTTACCGACAACCACGTCTTGTCCATCTGGATTATCCCTCTGCCTCATAGCATAAGCGCGTGCAGTAGTCCTTGGTCCACTAGCTTTGTTAGCTCCACTTGCACCTGCTGCTTGGGTGTTTTTAGGTCTTGCACCTCTATTAGTTTGAGAAGGATTAATAGAAGGCTTATGAACTGAGCCTTCAGTTCTCAAGGAAGGAGCATTATTAGGATTAGGACAGTCCTTCACTTTATGATCAAAGCTCCCACAATTGAAACATGCACCAGAAGCTCTCCGGCAAGTACCATAATGATTCTTTCCACATTGCGGGCAAGTGGGAACACGAGGCTTGCCTTGGCCATAATTTGGAGTGCTAGATGTAGAAAAATAAGATCTGTTTTGCTTTTGTTGCGGTGGCCAGTTATCACTACCAGCCTTAGAATTATCAAACCTTCCCCCTTTTGATGGACCCTCAAAATATGGTTTAGGCTTTCGGAAATTGTTTTCATTTCTATTAGCTTCTTCTTTATCAAGTCGTTCCCAAGTAAAAGCAGCAGACACTAACTTACAAAAGTTCTCATGTTGCAGGATCGCCACATTCTTCCTAATGGAATCATTTAAACCATCTTCAAATTTCCTGCACTTGTCTTTTTCCTATTTAATTATAGCCTTAGAAACTTATGTTCGTATTCAACAATAGACATGCCTCGTTGCCTTAGATTCAAAAACTCCTTTTAATTTGCATCACAATAAGTAGGTGGGACATACTTCATACAAAATTCCTTATGAAAATCATCCCAAGTAAGAACTGGAGGTTTTACCTTGGCATTCGGGACACTTGACCACCAATCATAAGCATCCTTTTGTAATAGTGAAATAGCATACTTAAATTTGGCAACATCTGAACACTCCAACTGCTCAAACACCTTCTTCATGAGCTCCAGCCATTGTTCAGCATCAGTGGGGTCAACAGTGCCTTCAAACTCGACACCACCCATTTTCCTCATTTTCTCAAAGTTAATCCCGTTGGGATCATGTATCGATTCAGCCATGTGGTGGAAGAATTCATCCATTTGTTCAAAAGGAGGATTCATGGCTTGAGTACCACGACTCATGTGAGGATGTGAACCAGCTTTTACACCCTGATGGTTTCCCACTTCAGACGCACCAGTGTGGGGAACATATTGATTCGATAAATGTTCTCCAACCCCACTCGAACCTTCACGAGCAGCTTCCATAGGTCGGTCAGAAGAAGAGGCCATAACTTAGTTCCTTCAAAAGGGGAGATCACATTGCATTAGGGACATGTACTAGATGCATGTGCCATCTACATGCAATAAAAATATGATAAACCATGTAAATGAAAAAGAACTCTAAATAAAACCTTTTTGAAAGCAAACAAGTATACAATTAATTCACAGCAAAAGTCATAGAACCACAAACCTAGGCTCTGATACCATTCTGATTGCAAAGAAGTGAGCACTTTTGGTTAGCCTATCCACAATCACCCATATTGCATCATGATTTCTCTGAGTGCAAGGAAGTCCAGAAACAAAGTCCATAGTTATTCTCTCCCATTTCCATTCCGGCATCGACAAGGGCTGTAGTAAACCAATTGGGACTTGATGTTCTGCCTTTACTTGTTGACAAACCAAACATTTAGAAATGAACTCCGCAATGTCTCTCTTCATAACATTCCACCAATAATGTTCTTTGATTGTCTGGTACATCTTTGTACCTCCAGGATGCATTGCATATGGTGAAGTATGTGCTTCATTCGGTATTTGTCTCCTCAATGTGTCATCATTAGGGAAGCATATCCTGTTCTGATAAAATAAGACACCATTCTCTGTTAATGTAAAATTAAACTTTTCCCCATTTTGAACTTCTCTGGTCAGTTTTACAAGTTTATCATCTAACTTTTGTGCTTCTTTCACTTGTTCAAGTAATATTGTCTTTACTTGCAAATTAGCAATAACTGAACCATTTGAATCAAGTGTGAAACAAACATTCATGGCTCTTAACTCAAGGAGCAAGGGTAAAGGACTCAATGAAATGCTTGCGAAGGAATTTCGACTTAAGGCAACTGCAACCACATTAGCTTTACCTGGATGATAATCAATCGTGCAGTCATAATTCTTGATAAGTTCAAGCCATCTACGTTGTCTTAGGTTTAGCTCCTTCTGAGTACCCAAGTACTTTAAGCTCTTGTGATCAGTAAATATACGACATTTCTCTCCATACAAATAATGACGTCGTATTTTTAAAGCAAACAATATAGCAACAAGTTCAAGATCATGAGTAGGATAATTCAATTCATGAGGTTTTAATTTCCGAGAGGCATAAGAAATAACCTTCCCTTCTTGCATCAAAACGCATCCTAGACCATCGTGAGAAGCATCACTGTATACTACATATTATTTCCTTTCAATGGGTATAGTAAGTATAGGCGCTTGAGTCATCAAGGATTTGAGAGTTTCAAAGCTCTCTTGGCATTTGTCATCCCAAATAAACTTTACTTCATTCTGCAAGAGCTTAGTCAAAGGGGAGGTGATAATGGAAAAGCCTTTCACAAATCTTCTGTAGTACCCTGCTAAGCCCAAGAAACTTCTTACCTCGGTTGGACTTTTGGGAGGTCTCCATTCAACAACTGATTGTATCTTATTAGGATCCACCTTCACGCCTTCGGTTGATACCATATGTCCCGGAAAAGCCACTTCATCAATCAAAATTCACACTTGGAAAGTTTAGCATAAAGTTCTTTCTCCTTCAAATTTTTTAAAACAATCCAAAGGTGATTATCATGGTCTTCACTACTTCTGGAAAATATTAAAATATCATCTATAAAGACAACCACAAACTGATCAAGATAAGGCTTGAATACCCGATTTATTAGGTCCATGAATACTGCAGGAGCATTTGTCAATCCGAATGGCATCACCAAAAATTCATAATGACCATACCGAGTTCTAAAATCAGTTTTAGGGACATCTCTCTCTCTAACATGTAGTTCGTGATATTCGAACCTTAAAGCAATCTTTGAGAATACCTTATCACCCTTCAGTTGGTCAAACAAATCATCGACCCTTGGTAGTAGATATTTATTCTTGATTGTTATTTTGTTCAATTGTCTATAGTCAAAACAAAGTCTAAGAGTGACATATTTCTTCTTTACGGATAAAACAGGGGCTCCCCAAGGAGAAACACTAGGTCCAATAAAACCCTTCTCAAGAAGTTCTTGCAATTGATATTTCAATTCTCTTAATTATGCTGGAGCCATTCTTAAGGAGTGATATAAATAGAGTTAGATCCAGGAATAAGCTCGATTGGAAATTCAACTTCTCTTTCCGGGGGCAATCCTGGAAGGCTTTCTCGGACGACTTCTGAAAAATCACATACAGCAGGTATGTCCTTGATACAAGGACTCTTCAACTGTGTATCAATTATGTGAGCAAGGTATGCCCTACAACCTTGACGCATCAACTTTCTTACCAAGGCCGCAGAAATAATACTAGATGTCAATGATCTTTTACCTTGTACAATGATGTGTGAAAATGTAGGATCTTTAAAGGTCACATGCTTTGACCTACAATCTACCACTGCATGATATTTATAAAGCCAATCCATCCTGTTAATAACATCAAAATCCTTGAAGGGCATTTCAATCAAATCTGCAAGGAATACTACGTTTTGAATCACAAAGGGACAATCACGATAAATTTGATTACACACAACCTGATAACCCAAAGGACTTTCAACCAGCACATCATAATTAAGTCTCACATATTTCACGTTTTCAGGAAAAACAAGTGATGAACAAATACAGGAATGTGTAGAACCAGAATCAAACAGTGTAAACACACATAAGCCAAATAAGTAAAATTTATCGGCAACCACGTCTTATCCATCTTGATCATCCCTCTGCCTCATAGCATAAGCGTGTGCAGTAGTCATTGGTCCACTAGCTTTATTAGCTCCACTTGCACCTGCTGCTTGGGTGTTTTTAGGTCTTGCACCTCTATTAGTTTGAGGAGGATTAATAGAAGGCTTATGAACTGAGCCTTCAGTTGTCAAGGAAGGAGCATTATTAGGATTAGGACAGTCCTTCACTTTATGATCAAAGCTCCCACAATTCAAACATGCACCAGAAGCTCTCCGGAAAGTACCATAATGATTCTTTCCACATTGCGGGCAAGTGGGAACACGAGGCTTGCCTTGGCCATAATTTGGAGTGCTAGCTGTAGAAAAATCTGATATCTTTAGCTTTTGTTGCGATGGCCAGTTATCACTACCAGCCTTAGAATTATCAAACCTTCCCCATTTTTATGGACCCCCAAAATTTGGTCTAGGCTTTCGGAATTTGTTTTCATTTCTATTACCTTCTTCTTTATCAAGTCGTTCCCAAGTAAAAGCAGCAGACACTAACTTACAAAAGTTCTCATGTTGCAGGATCGCCACATTCTTCCTAATGGAATCATTTAAACCATCTTCAAATTTCCTGCACTTGTCTTTTTCCACTTTAATAATACCTCCAGCATAGCAAGAGAGCCTTAGAAACTTCTGTTCGTATTCAACAATAGACATGCCTCGTTGCCTTAGATTCAAAAACTCCTTTTAATTTGCATCACAATAAGCAGGTGGGACATACTTCATACAAAATTCCTTAAGAAAATTATCCCAAGTAAGAACCAGAGGTTTTACCTTGGCATTCGGAACACTTGACCACCAATCATAAGCATCCTTTTGTTATTTGAAATATCATACTTAAATTTGGCAACATCTGAACACTCCAACTGCTCAAACACCCTCTCCATGCGCTCCAGCCATTGTTCAGCATCAGTGGGATCAACAGTGCCTTCAAACTCTACACCACCCATTTTCCTTATTTTCTCAAAGTTAATCACGTTGGGATCATGTATCAATTCATCCATGTGGTGGAAGAATTCAGCCATTTGTTGAAAAGGAGGATTCATGGCTTGAGTACCACGACTCAGGTGAGGATGTGAACCAGCTCTTACACCCTGATGGTTTCCCACTTCAGACCCACCAGTGTGGGGAACATATTGATTCATACATGTTCTCCAACCCCTTCCAGTGCATGAAGTTGGGAAACTGAGGCACCTGAACCTTCCCGAGCAGCTTTCATAGGTCGGTCAGAAGAAGTGGCCATAACTTAGTTCCTTCAAAAGGGGAGATCACATTTCATTAGGGACATGTACTAGATGCATGTGCCATCTACATGCAATAAAAATATGATAAACCATGTAAATGAACAAGAACTCTAAATAGAACCTTTTTGAAAGCAAACAAGTATACAATTAATTCACAGCAAAAGTCGTAGAACCACAAACCTAGGCTCTGATACCAACACTTGTAGCGACCCTTTCGAAAGGATACCACCACTTAAATAAGAAATCTAATTTAATACCTGGGACATTTAAAAGAGATTAACGAAGGGCATATTGAATTTAATCTAGTAGAGGGATTAGGTTCATAACGAATAATTTAGTTAAGGATATACATCTTGCCCATTTAAACATTTATTTGATGTTAAAATTGACATAGCGCGGAATTTAACTTATGACGGAAAAAAACCCTCCCAGAATAATTTAAGCAAATAACTGACGAGCTTTTCATGCATATATTATCCTCACACTTAAGGATGAGATAACAAGAATATTACCAACTTCTGAGTACCGAAATCAGCCGGTTCATGCTTCACACAAACATTCAAAACTAATAGTAAATTTCGCATATTACAAGACTTGTGTTTACACCACCCCAAAAGAACAAAACATATACAGATACTTATATTACAACCCATGGTGACATGATCAAATTAGTCCTAAAAATTTCATGTAAATATACAGCACATAGATCATGTACAAGTCCCAAGGTTTATACAACATATAGATGCCTATATACAAATGTGATCTTCCTTAAGGCTCTCCAAATATCCATCTCCAATGGCCATCTTCATGCATCCTCTCAAACATTCCCTATGATAACAACAACCATCGCTAAGCATATAGCTTAGTGGTGCAAAAACTATAGGTTCGGAGCCCTCAGATTCACCAAGTTACCTTTCTCAAGTCATGGGCAGCATAATTGAACATAATAAATGAATCAAGTAAACAATATATAAAGAGTATCAAGTTCGTTATTTAAAGATCCAAATGTCAAGAACGCTCATTGCACCATTTTCCAATAGATTCAACAACAAAGCTCGTCCAATATATACATCATGTCGTCACACCAAGCACGATCAGGTATCAAGAAGGGCTGACACCATATATCAAGAAGGGTCAAAGCCCAATAATCAAGAGAACTAAGAACCATATTAAAAATGGCTTTCTAGTTCGTACTTAAAATGGACAACTTCCATTCTTAAGACGGACTAAAAATCCAGAGTTAAAATGGCAAATGATCCAAATCAAGAGGCATGCCAATAGTGACAGAGTCACAGTCACAAGAAGGACAGTGTCCCAACAAGAGTGCCAAGTGATCAAACAATCCGTACAAGTGGGCGAGTTACACAAGCATCTTTAACGTCTTAAAGGATACCAACACGACAATGCAAAGTTACAAGAGGTAACCAAGGTACCAACATCAAC